>QRFJ01000104.1:1034559-1115515 GCA_006176705.1 Cocos nucifera | reverse complement strand
CGAGTCGAGGTCGCAGAAAAATATAGAGAATAAAATTTTCGAGATAGTTTGGTAAGACCTCGAGCAGAGAGACAGTCGAATCAGGCTTCGACTTGAGCTTCAGCTCGAGCTCCTTGAGTCGAAGTCTCAAAAAAAGTACAAAGAACATGATTTTTGGGATTACGTACACAATGGTCTCGAGCTGATGGTTGAGTCGACTCAAGCTTCAACTCGAGCTCGAGCAGAGGGATGAGTCAACTTGAGCTTCGATGGCTAGTTTCTGCAAAAATTTCAGAAGCATGCAGATTAGTTCCAAACGACTCTTGTCAATCCTCTAACGGTCAAAAATATCTCTCCAGTCTACCAAACATAAAAAATAAGCTACAAAATATCTGAAGAAAGTAAGATGACTGTTCGATCATTGAGAGGAATCAAGAGTAAAGTGAAAAAATCCAAAAAGCTTTGATAAGAGAAAATTCCACTCTCAACTCCAAGAAACATCAAATCAAGAGCTTTCCTTTCAGCAAAAAGACAAGCTCAATCTATTTAAAAGTCTCAATCAAAGAAGATTCCATAAGCTTCATCAACTTTCTTACTCATTAAAGAAGCTTTATTTTTATTATTGTTGTATAATCCTTGTACCTATTGTAACTTAGTTTTAATAGGATTTTGAAGTCAAGGAAAAGGCTCATCCAAGCCCGAGAATTGGATTGTAAGCTAAGGATTGACTTAGAAATTGGTAATGGTTGGTGAGTCGGTGTAAAATAAACTAGATTTTTGACAGTGAGCCTTAAAAAACTATCCGGCTATAATCTTAGAGAGATTATAATAAAATTTTTAAGTAGATCTTGGAAAGTAGACGTAGGTGCAAGGGGCACTGAACCACTATAAATTCTTTAGTATTTATGATTGTCTTTATTTCTTGCTTTCTATTGCATTTATATTTCAATATATTTAGTTATACTACACTTTACTATACTTCAATAATTAGCTTTTGAAAATATCACATTACTTGCTTAAATTTTGAGAAACCCAATTCACCCTCCTATTGGGTTGTCTTATTGGGCAACAGGTTTTGTTCCTCTAAACCCTCGAACGTATATAATATTGCCTTATCTTTTTTTTAAAAATCTATAGATGTCTATTATCATTTTATGTCGGTTAGGTCGACTCAACCATCAGCTCGAGACCATTGTGTACGTAATCCCAAAAATCATGTTCTTTGTACTTTTTTTGAGACTTCGACTCAAGGAGCTCGAGCTGAAGCTCAAGTCGAAGCCTGATTCGACTGTCTCTCTGCTCGAGGTCTTACCAAACTATCTCGAAAATTTTATTCTCTATATTTTTCTGCGACCTCGACTCGAGGAACTCAAGTCAACTTGATTCTTTGCTTGAGACCATGCTAGCTAAAACTCTCGCATGCCGGTTTTTTTTTCGTATCGTTTTAGCTCAAGCTGAATCAAGGTTCGAATAAGGAGTCGACTTGAGGCCTTTTTATGCTGAAAATTTTTACTTCAACCAATTAATTTTTTTCTTCAATTTTGATTTTGAGATATCTCTTTTAGGCCTTATTTTAAGTATGATTCATGCCTTGAAAGCCTCCAACTTTTTTTTATCAACTTTCAAATGCATTTTTAGGGATGTTTCATTTAATCCTCTAAAATGCATCCTGAAATATGATCTCAACAAATTCATTAGTCCAAACATATACTCAAATATTTTATTACTCATCAAAATCAATTCTTAAGGTTAACAATCTCTCCTTTTTTGATGATGATAAAACTTTGAGTATATGAGCGAGGGATATATAACATGAATGTATTGAGGACATTTTCAAAATACTAAAGGTTTAACCCTTTTTATAGTTTCATATTTAGCTCCCCCTCAATTCGTGCTCACATTTTTAATATATCTCATCAATTCAGAGTTAAATTTTCTGCTTGTACTTATTTGAATGGTAATCTATCAATATTTATCATTAATATGTAACAAGCATGAATTTTTTTCATTGAACAGTCATATTTCACATGTACCAAGCTTGCATTTGGTACATAGCATATGTATCATGGCACAATCTTATAAAGCTTATTAATTTTATATTAATGAGTGATATATGTAGTGTTTATGGATATTTGTATTAAATACACTTCATAAATATTTTAAGGATGCTCATGTGCATTGGAACCACAATACATATCATATTCGATCAACTATGTTCAAAATCTCAAGAAACAAGATTCTTCATAAATGCTTAAAGATTCAAATCTTATTCAACATGAAGAATGATAAAGCCAATAATAAATATGTGATCATACAATAAATATGTGATCATGCATATATTTTAGCTCATATATCTATATTTTACTCCCTCTTTATGTCATCGATCAAAAAGGTAAGGTAAAAACAACCATTGCATGAGATTATATCAAGAGATCGAGACAGTGAAAAAGTAAGTAGTCATATAAATATATTTTTCATTGCATTTATAAAATGAGTATGTTCTATCTCAACACATCAAGATAGAATGAAATACTAAGTTCAAAACAAAACTAAGTTAAGCCATTACATATATAAGTGTCCAAGAAGCACCTAACATAGAGTTAAATACAAACATATATTTCTAATACATAAGTCTAAGGATAACAAATGACTAGACATCATCTCCCTATGATGCTACTCATCATCTAAAGAGATCTCTAATATCTGAAAAGATGAAGATTTGGATGTAGATGGCCTAGCTCTCCTGCTCTTGATCCTAGTTGATGGTCCAACCACCTATGAAGGAGTAGGCCCTATATGAGTATAGGCTCTGAGTGGTGGTCTACTCTCACCAGTGAACATCTGAGTATGAGCAGGAGACATGGGTGGAGGAGGTGGAGGTCGAGACATGCCTGCCCTAGTAGCTGCATTTGCTGCTGATGGTAGTATCGCACTTGGAGCAAGTCTCTCAATTTTTTCAGTCAAATTGCTCATAGCTCCAAAAATTGAAATGATGCCCTGCTGCTGTGCCTGCCCTAGTCCAGTAACAGTTGTCATCAACTCTGTCTCTCCTTACTCAACTCTCCCCCTGAGCTGAGCAATCTTCTCAGTAATGCTAGAGAAATAAGTAGGTACATGATGTATCTGCTCTTTCTGCTATAGGATAGTGAGCCTCTGAGAGATAGATCTTATCTCTGTCTGCATACTCTCTATTCTCTCGGATAAGTCCTATATCTTTCTACTAACTCTGATAGAAATCATATCTATCAGTCTTTCCATTGATGCATAGTCAGTAGGTAGTGGCTGAGGGAGACTATCTATGGGTGGAGCTCGTGGAGTTATAAGAGTATTAGGATCAGCTGCCGCTCTAGATGTCATAGGAGTGGAGGGCTCTCCTCGTTCTTCTACTTTTGGTCCTCTCCTCTCTTATCCAAAAATATTCTTCATCCATCTCGCAGCTTCTACATGATATTGCATTCTAGTCGGGGCTCTCATATCATAAACATCAAAATGGGATAATCTCTTGTAGTCTTCATTCTTCGAAGGTACTCCAGCTATTTTAAATACTTATGTTAGAGCCATTGAAAAAGAATCATGATTTTCTGGATTAGGTTCATTTAGATCTAATTAGATCAAGAGAGATATTTCAAATTTTTTTTTTTAATCTAGATTAGATCTGAGATATTTCAGATCTGATTTTATAAATTTAATAAAATAAAATAAAAAAAATAAATCTAATTTAATTTTATATCTTTTGTCGAGTAATCAAATTATCCTGTGATGATTCTGCTGATTGTCTGAAGTTCTGGATCTAGCCACGCAAGCACCTGACCTCTATCGATATCCACTCAGACTGGATCTAGAGATCTTCTCCTTCTTTATTATCAGTCCAAATATCAGATCTAGGTCTAATTTTGAGAATATTCAAAACTTCTTTTGAAGATCTAAAATTATCTCTTGCAGCAGTGCTGCCTTCTTTCTTTCTCGTCACCTTTCTCTTGTCTGGATTGCACCAAATTGGAACCCAAATCTCCTTGGACGTGGAGAAAAAAGAGAGGACCAGAAGATGGCATGGAGGAAGAGGGGTAGCCTTGGGGCATGGTCTAAGAGAGAACTTCTGTAAAGCTTGGCACAGACAGAATTTATATAGACCCTACTGCTCCATGTAGTGCCACATCATCTCGGCCAATCACGTTGCTTTATGCAATCAGATCTAAATTTGATTGGTGGAATGATATTACTTGATCTAATTAGATGAGAGCCCCCTCAAATCATCCTTAGGTAGCATCAAGACCGGTCAAAGCTGAGTCTTTGGCACCTACCTAAGTTGATTCCAAGAAGTAATCCGGAGTCCCATCTGTATGAGACTCCAGGCATCCCTATCCATGGGCGCATGCCTAGGAGGCGTGTGCCCCCTCCTTTCCAATTTCTAGCAAGGGGACGAGCCCCTATCTACTCTCCTATGGATGCATGACATATGGGCAGATGTCTAAGTATCAAAGATCAATATTTGACCAAAATCAAAAAATAAGAATTAGTAGATGATGAAAAATGGTAGGTGTTGTCTCAAATTTATCTCATAAATTAAGACAACCCTTTTCTGATCTGAACAAGCTTCAGTCAGACCAAGTAAAGGTACCTAAGTGAGCACAAACATATTTGGCTTAGTCGAGACAACTTTTAATGATAGTGGAAGGAAAACGTTAGACTCAATCGTGTGCTAGTATGATTTTGCTTAAACCTAATTGAATCTTATTCAAATAAATTGAACTAGATTAATCCAATTGATGGTATCCAGATCTAAATACTTGTTTGTGTGACCCAGTTAGGTTCAATTTTATATGGTAATGGGATATATCATGATCTCTATCATCGACATCATCGAAATACCTTCCGATGGATCAGAATTTATTCTGATTCGAACAACTAGAATGATCGATCATCTAAATCATTCTAATTGCTCCTTAAAATCCACCAGTGACACCTAGCAGTATATGGTGGCAACCCATCAAAAGCTGAAAATGCGAACCTCTTGGTGCAGCTACCTGTGTGATTAAGTTCTTCTATCTTGAGCCTTCGATCAGATTAGGGTTAAGGTGAACTCGTCAAACCCTAGTCTTCTGTCATATGATGTAATCATTCGATTCGAGTCCGATGTGAAAATCTAAATAGAAACTCTTTCTATTATTTCACTCTGCCATGGCCATGGCTTCTGGACTTGATTCTCATGATCATCATAGGGCTGCTCCTCTATTTACCACCGAGGTAGATAGATTTTCATCTTGATGCAATCCAAGTTCCTACAATGAACATGCTATAGCCAACATACACCTCAGGGATTCCATATGGCTAGGAGACCGAGTCATAATGGTGTAGTCAAACTATAACACCCTCAAGGTGAACTACGATGCACCTCAGGTCAAAGAACCAGACACACTACTGCAGCATCGAGTCAGTCATTGACGAGAAGGTAGACTTCCTAATGACTACTCGAGGTGGTCACGCTCAGTGCCCTCGTTCTCTAACGAGTACCTGTACTCTCGCTCCGGTGTCTCCACACCGTAGACTCAAGACTCATCTACTAAAGAGAAGCGATTGTACACCAACCTTCCGGATCAATCACCATCCTCGTGATGATCCTATGGTCGGGAGCATTTTATGAGTTAATAATGATTATTCATGTCTTAAATTTTCAACTCTTGAAAATATGAATTATCATTACCATTAACTCAAAGGATGTATCACAGACACTAAATACACATATGTGATAGAAAATAACCCATTTTATTATTTTATAGTCAAAATTATAATTTTGCCCCTAGAAGTGTATTACAAGTGTCAGCCAATTCTGGCTTCTAGGGCACATATATCTAACAATCTCCCACTTGTCCTAAAGCCAATTGGCTACAAGTCTAAGTCCCATCTTCTCAAGGTGGGCTTCGATCTTCTGCTGGCCCAACGGCTTTGTAAGTGGGTCTGCCACATTATCTGCGGAGTTGACTCTCTTGACCTCAACGTAACCCTTCTCGAAGGTAATCGCGGATGAGGTGGATATCGCCGCTCAATGTGCTTGGATTTTTGGTGAGACCTCGGCTCCTTAGCAAGGGCTATGGTGCCATTGTTGTCGCAGTATAGAGGAATGGCATCTGATGGCATTACTCCAATTTCTGCAGCAAACTTCTTGTACCAGAATGCTTTTTCGCAGCCTTCTGATGCAGCTATATATTCTGCTTCCATGGTGGAATCTGCTATCACAGTTTGCTTGGAACTCTTCCAGCTGACAGCTCCACCATTGCACACAAACAGACTTTCCAGATGTCGACTTTCGATCATCTATATCGGACATGAAATCCGAGTCTGTGTATCCCTGGAACTTGGAGTTCTCCATTACCAAAGACCAACATCATATCCTTAGTTCTTCTCAAGTACTTAAGGATACATTTCACAGAAGTCCAGTGTTCTTCACCTGGATTTGACTGATATCTGCTTGTGACACTCACAGCATGGGCTATATCAGGTCGTGTACATAGCATGGCATACATGAGGCTCCCTATTGCAGAAGCATAAGGGATCTTGCTCATGCGTTCTATTTCCTCAGGTGTGCTAGGGCACATCTTCTTGGAAAGATGAATACCATGTCTGAAGGGTATTAATCCCCTCTTAGAGTTTTCCATACTAAACCTCTTTAGTACTTCCTCTATGTACATCTTCTGTGAAAGTCCTAGCATCCTATTCGGTCTATCCCTATAGACCTTAATTCCTAGAATAAAGGATGCTTCACCTAGGTCTTTCATGGAGAATTCCTTGGACAACCACATTTTGACTGATGTCAACATGGGAATATCATTCCCAATAAGGAGGATGTCATCCACGTACAATACGAGGAAGACAACAGCGCTCCCACTGACCCTTTTTGAAAACACATGGTTCCTCTTCATTTTTGATGAAACCAAACTTTTTGATCACATCATTGAAACGAGTGTTCCAGCTCCGAGATGCTTGCTTAAGTCCATATATGGACCTTTGCAGCTTGCAAACCTTGTGATCAGTATCACTGGATGTGAAACCTAGCGGCTGTTCCATATAGATATCTTCCTCAAGATATCCATTTAAGAATGCCGTTTTCACGTCCATTTGCCATATTTCATAATCGAAATAGGCTGCAACGGCAAGCAATGTGCGGATGGATTTTAGCATAACCACTGGGGAAAAGGTATCCTGATAGTCAATGCCTTCGCGTTGACTATAACCTTTTGCCACTAGTCTAGCCTTGAATGTCTCCACATTCCCATCTGCACCAATCTTTCTCTTGAAGATCCATTTACACCCAATAGGTACTATACCTTCTGGTGGATCTACCAAGGTCCAGACTTGGTTTGAGTGCATCGAGTCAATTTCTGACTGCATTGCCTCTAGCCATTTCTCGGAGTCGATATCTGATATCGCCTCGTTGTAGGTTTTGGGATCATCACCATGAGCACCATTACCTATGAGGAACATTTCCTCTACTTCCTCTGAAATAATACCTAAGTATCTTTCAGGGGGATGGGAAAACTCTTTCCGATCTACGAGGTGGAGGAGGTAGTGTTCTTATTGGCTCAACCTGATTTGGTTCCACTTGGTCCTTAGCTCGTTGTACTTGTGAGACTTTCTCATCAAGCTTAATCTGCTTTCCAATGCCGCTATCTTGAATAAACTATTTTTCAAGAAAGATGGCATGTCGACTCACAATCACATTGTGGTCTTCTGGAATGTAGAAATAGTATCCTAATGACTCTTTAGGATATCCTATGAATCGAGCTCTAAAGGACCTAAACTCTAACTTGTCCGCTTGTTGTCTTTTGACATGAGCCGGACAACCCCAAATTCTGAGATGACTCAGACTTGGTTTCTTACCGTGCCATATCTCATACGGTGTGGTAGGAACGGTTTTAGAGGGAACCCTATTCAGTAGATAGATTGAAGTTAATAATGAATGTCCCCAAAGAAAATCAGGGAGGTCTGTGAAGCTCATCATGGATCGAACCATATCCAATAGAGTCCGATTTCTCCATTCTGAAACCCCGTTGAGTTGAGGTGTTCCTGGTGGAGTCCATTGAGAGACTATGCCATTTTTCCTTAAGATAGTCTAGGAATTCCTCGGCTAAGGTATTCACCTCCTCGATCTGATCGAAGAACCTTAATGGATGGGTTTTCCAGTTTGTTTTTCTACTTCATGTCTGAATTCTTTGAACTTTTCAAAAGCTTCAGACTTGTGTCTCATAAGATACACATACCCATACCTAGACAGATCATCGGTAAAGGTAATGAAGTAGACAAAATTGCCTCTAGCCGGCACATCAAATGGGCCGCACACATCAGTATGTACTAGGGCAAGGAGATCTGTGGCCCTCCCCCCATGTCCAACAAAAGGGAGTTTAGTCATTTTGCCTTGAAGACAAGATTCACAAGTTGGATATGACTCAAAAGTCAATGGACTCAATAGCCCATTTTTCTCCAATTTGTTAATCCTATCTTCTGCTATATGACCTAATCTCAGGTGCCATAGATATCTGTCGTTTGGACTATCCCTAGGTCGTTTGGCATTCACGTTTTGCTCGATAGTTAAAACAGGTACATCAATATGTAGCTGATAAAGACCATTAATAAGGAAACCATTTGCAATTTTATTTCTTTCATAAAGAATGTTACAATGGTCCTTAAAGAAGGTGATCACATATAGCCTTCTTGTGCTAAGCATGAAACAGAAATCAAATTCCTGCTAGCTGCAGGCACATAATAACAGTCTTTTCAAAACTAAGTCTAAACCAGATGGTAATCGAAGAGGGTATGTTCCCACGGCTACTGCAGCAACTCTTGCTCCATTACCGATGCGTAGGATCATGTCTCCATCCCTCAGCCTCCTGCTATCCTCAAGACCCTGCATAGAAGTGCACAGATGAGCACTAGAACCAGAGTCAAGCACCCAACTGGATGCAGAAGAAACCGTAAGGTTAGACTCAATAACGAGCATACCTCCAGAAGGACCTTCCTTCTTGTTCTTCAGGGTGGCCAGGTAAGTAGGGCAGTTCCGCTTCCAATGGCCGTCGCTGTTGCAATGGAAACACTTTCCTTTGCCATCGGCCTTTCTTCTTCGGTTCTGCCTTCTTCTTCTTTGATCCTTCCACCTTTTGCTTTTTCACAGACTTCTTTTTCTTTCCATAAGACTTTCTTTTGGAAGAAGTCCATTCCATAGCAAGAACTGAGCCTTTAGAACCTTTCATAGAAAGCTCAGCGGTAACCAGCATATTCATTAATTCGGCCAAGGAATTTTGAAGTTTATGCATGTGGTAATTCATGATGAATTGCCCATATGCATCAGTCAAGGATTGCAGAATAATATCGTTCTGCAGATCCAAGTCCTAACTTCACACCGAGCTTCTCAAGCTCTTCCATGTCCTTGATCATTGTCAGACAGTGATCTTGGACTGACTGCCCATCACGCATCTTAGCCTTAAAAAGTCATTTCGTGACTTGATATTTGGCTGCGCGACTCTGTTCACCAAACATCTCCTGCAGGTGAGCCAACATTTGGCGAGCAGTCCCGATATCTTCATGTTGGCGCTGGAGCTCATCAGACATCGAGCCCAACATGTAATATCTGGCCTTATTATCTTCGTCAATCCATTTTTCCAGAGACGCTCTCTGTTCAGTGGATGGACGGAGCTGGTAAGGTGGGAGGGTCCTGGTCCAAATACATGGGTTAACTTCTCTGAAACCCAAAATAATTTTGTAGTTCCTGAGCCAATCTTTATAATTGGGTCCAGTCAGTCTATGTGTGTCCAGGATACGTGCCAAGTGGGTTGGACGCAGACATTTTCCTGTAGAGAGTCAAAGATTCTAGTTAGATACTGTAATTTTGACTTGACCAATTTATTTAGGAATTTTATTTTTAAACAAATTAGCTCCCACTATTTTCTCGGATCCCTACACTCCCTCTGTAGAGATGCAAAAATCTCCATGATTAATGATTTCTAGTGGGTGGTGCGGTCTCACCAACTGACTCATCACCTCACCTAACAGTTATTGGTGATGGGTTAGCCAATGAGTGAACAACTCTTGTTCAATGATTCTCTAATCATGGTGCACCCAAACTTGGTCTCTAATTCATGAATCTCACCGTATCCGGAAATATTGATCCACTCCTTAGTTAAGTCAGACCCACCATTTGCATAGACTGGGTTCCTAATTGAGTCTCTCACCGTATCCAAAATATTGAGCCCAACTCATCCTCCAGCCCATAGCATCCAATGCCTAATAGACATGGTTGCATCTTCCCGGTGCAACTGAGCCACTGTATCCAGCCGAGAACAATCAACCCCGGGAAGGGCCCGCACATCTACAATGGTGGAAGACCTCAGACTTAATCTTTTCTTAGGGAGAATTGATTCAGGTCTCATTAAACTAGACTTGGCTCATAGTCATAACAATTATGACTAACCTAGTGGCATGGGTTAGCTCGGATTATTGACCACCTCAGATCAGAACTGTGTCAACAGATATGGCCAGGTAAGTGAGACCGGTGGAAGGAATATGCCATTAACTCGTACAAGAAATGCATTCAGGTCGAGTAGCTTCCAATTAAAAACCAGTCGGTCGTATGTGCCAAACTTACCTTAGACACCAAATTGTTGAGTCAGAACCAATTGGGTTAGCCTACAATCCAGACTCTAACCTCTGAGCCTAATTAGGTCTTGCTTGATCGTGACTCGATCTTGACCCAGACTTAATCCTATTAGGCTGGTCAATTTAAGCATTGTTGATCCCATCTAACCAACTCTTGATTCGGTTTGATCAACCGCTTAGACCTAATTGAGCTACCCAAGCCCGAACCCAGTATTATGAATATGTCTTAGATCTAAAATTCTCAATTTTAGACCTAATTAATATTCCATAATCTTAATTCTTAATTAAGTTAGGGTTCATAAACAAAATATGCACAATAAATCCTAGGGTTTCAGGATCTAGGGTTTTGCAGAAAGTAAGTTTTGGGTTTCTGATTAAGGACGAACACGCAGCACCCCTACACATCATAAGAACACCCCATCGAATGGGAAGAGAGGGCCTTTAAACCCTTCTTCGTTCTTATGACCGGACGGCCAAGAGGAACGCCTTAATCAGGAACATGTAAATACTACAAAACTAGTTTTAGATCTATATCATATATCTCATATATACAAATTGATTAGATCTAATCATGGCATATTTTGCATACATCTCATGTATCAAATCATGCATATTTTTCAGATCTAAATTATCTCATAATAATCTAAAAAATTAGATTTAAATTGATCTAATCAAAATAAATTCTAATCTAGATAATTATGTAGAACTATTCTACAACTAGTCTAGACATGCATCAATCATATCTCATATGATATTTAAAATTAAATAATTTTTATTTACTATTTTTTAGATGTTATTATAACATTATAATATCAAAAAATAGTAAATAAATAGATCTAAAATATGATTTAATCAAATTAAATCAAAGAACATGCAAGACTATTCTATAGAACTATTCTATTTTAGAACTAGTCATGCATATTTTCTAATCTTAGATCCAAATCATTTAATTTTAATTTTTTCTGATTTTAGATCTGATCACATCTCATGTGACATCTAAAATCATTAATTTTCTAATTAAAATAAAATTAAAATCAGATCTAAATAATTTTTAGAACCTTGGCTCTGATACCAGTTGAAGGGAAATCCTGATTTTCCCGGATCCAGGTTCGTTCAGATCTGATTAGATCAAGAGATATATTTCAAAAATTTTTTCTTTTGATCTAATCAGATCTTAAGATATTTCAGATCTAGATTCTTATTATTTTAATAAAATAAAATAAAATAAATTAAATTAAATCAAATTTAATTTACCTGATTTGGGTAATCCTATTACCCTGTGATGATCCTGATTGCAGCGGAAGGTTCTGGATCTAGCCACGCAAGCGCCTGGCCTCTACCGGATATCCACTCAGGTTGGATCTAGAGATCCTCTTCTTCTCTATCATCCTCCAAAAATTAGATCTGGATCTGATCTGGAGGATCTTCAAAACTCTTTTGAAGATCTGCAGTCGTCCTTTGCAGCAGCGCAGCCTTCTTGCTTTTGATCGCCTTTCTCTTGATCTGGATCGCACCAAACTGGAAGTCCAAAACTCTTTTGGACGTGGAGAGGAGAGAGAGGAGAAGAAGATGGCATGGAGGAAGGAGGGGAGAGGCAGCCTTGGGGCATGGGCTAAGGGAGAACTTATTAAAGCTTGGTGCATTGGGCGCAGGGTCTTATTTATAGACCTGCTTGTGATCCAACTCCTCTTCTCCCAACCAATCACAACCCTTTGTGAAATCAGATCTAAATCTGATTGGTTGGAATAGAGATCCCCTGGATTCCTCCTTAGATGGAGCCTAAGACCTCAAATCATTCTTAGGTGGCGCTAAGACTGGTCAAAGCTGGAGTCTTAGGAGCCTACCTAAGTTGGAATTCCAAGGAAGGAACCTGGAGTCCCATCCTACTATGGGACTCCAAGCGTCCCTATCCTTGGGTGCCACACCTCCCTAGGCATGCACCCTCTTATTTTTCCAATTTTCTGGCAAGGGGACAAGCCCCACCAGCTCTCCAATAGGTGCATGATACATGGACAAGATGTCAAAGTGTCAAAGGTCAACTTTTGACCAAAGTCAAAAGACAAGAATTAGCAGGTGACAAAAATGGCAGGTGACCAAAATTGGCAGGTAATGTCTTACAAATAAGACAACCTTTTCTGACTCTTGGACAACCTCCAGTCAGACCATATGAAGGCCTCTGATTGAGCACAAACTCCTTTGGCTCAGTCAGGACAACTTTTATGATAGTGAAATAGAAGTAAAAGAAGAACGTTAGGTTCAATCGAGTGCTAGCACGATTTCCTTGAACCTAATTGAATCTCATTCAGATCAATTGAACTAGATCAGTTCAATTGATGATCACCAGATTCAAACCCTTGTTTGTGTGACCCAGTTAGGTTCAGTTCTGTATGGTAATGGGATATGTCATGATCTCTATCATCGACATCATCGAAACTCCTTTCGATGGATCAGAACTCTTCTGATTCGAACAGCTAGAATGATCGATCATCTAAATCATTCTAATTGCTCCCAAAATCCACCAGTGACACCTAGCAGTATATGGTGGCAACCCATCAGAGCTGAATGCGAACCTCTTGGTGCAGCTAGCTACCTGTGTGATTAAGTTCTTCTATCTTGAGCCCCGATCAGATTAGGGTTAAGGTGAACTCGTCAAACCCTAGTCTCTGTCATATGATGTAATCATTCGATTCGAGTCCAATGTGAAAATCTAAATAGAAACTCTTTCTATTATTTCACTCTGCCATGGCCATGGGCTTCTGGACTTGATTCTCATGATCATCATAGGGCTGCTCCTCTACCACCGAGGTAGATAGATTCCATCTTGATGCAATCCAGTTCCTACAATGAACATGCTATAGCCAACATACACCTCAGGGTTCCATATGGCTAGGAGACCGAGTAATGGTGTAGTCAAACTATAACACCCTCAAGGTGAACTGCCGATGCATCTCAGGTCAAAGAACCAGACACACTACTGCAGCATCGAGTCAGTCATTGACGAGAAGGTAGACTTCCTAATGACTACTCGAGGTGGTCACGCTCAGTGCCCTCGTTCTCTAACGAGTACCTGTACTCTCGCTCCGGATGTCTCCACACCGTAGACTCAAGACTCATCTACTAAAGAGAAGCGATTGTACACCAACCTTTCGGATCAATCACCATCCTCGTGATGATCCTATGGTCGGGAGCATTTTATGAGTTAATAATGAAAATTCTTATCTTAAATTTTCAACTCTTGAAAATAAGAATTATCATTATCATTAACTCAAGGGATGTATCACAAACACTAAATATACATTTGTGATGAAAAATAATTCTTTTTTTTATAGTCAAAATTATAATTTTGCTCCTAGAAGTGTATTACAAGTGTCAGCCAATTCTAACTTCTAGGGCATATATATCTAACAGCCATATCGTAAGACAAATATACTTTGTTCCTAGAAGCTGCCTCTTTAATCTGATGCATTATAATGCCAGACAGATTCATCTGAATGCCCTAAACCATAAGGTACATCATGCATAATTTCCTCTCAAAGATAAAATCATGTCTTCCTAGCTTAGGAATAAAGATCCCACCAATAATGTGATGCAATACTCTCATCTCTACAAATAAGATGGGTGCTAGGATATCTCTTACAATGTTATCCCTACCTACAATCAGCCTCAATCCAGTCTTCTTGCTGGATAATTTGTTAGATACAAAATCCTCTCTAGTAACTCCAAAAATCTGAGCCAAGCTATCTTCTGAAACTTCTACTTGGACTCCTTTCACAATAGATACAATCTCAGAAGATCCTCTTTTAAGGTTTTCATAAAATTTCCTAACTAACTTAGGGTACATGGGAATATTCATTTGGCAAAAATCTTTCCATCCCATTCTATCAATCCAAGATCTAATAGAAAAATTATATTTCTTAAAAAATCCAAAATCAATCATTCTACCCATTGCTATAGCCTTTGTAGCCATTCTACCTATAGGAGAGGGCGGTGGAGGAGGTGATCCTGGTATACCTTAGTTTGGTTGGGATTCTTCTTGAACTAGTTCCTCGGAAGGTTGAGAAGCTTCAGAAGGTTGGGACATCACTCATTCCATTCGGGCTTTTCTTCTTCTCTCTCATTCCTCAGCATCTCGGGTTGAACAGATTTTTCGCACAACACCCTTTTTCCACACCATTTTGATTTGAATCCGCCCTTTAATCTTCGAATCTAGGGAGATGGAGGGTAAGGATGTGGCTAGAAACTATTTGAGGGAGATCTAGGGGATAAGAGACCTTCAGCTCGCCAAAACGAAAGAGGAACAATCATTGGTTGATTTTAATTACATATGGCCCCGACTCTCGAGTCGACTCATGATTTTCAATGAGTTTGCTCGAGTCGACTCGAGTAATTATTCTGAAACTTTTAAAGTTTCAATGAAAATTTGGCATTCAAACAATATTCATATATTTTTTTAAATATTGCTTATTGAATATGTATTCAAAATTGATTCTTTGAATTTAATTTGGCTTACTTTAATTAAAAAAAGATTTATTCTGGTTGATAGCAAAGCCCTAATTCTCTTCTAATGATGTTGAATCTTTCTTCATTAAGAGGTTTTAGGAATATATCAGCTAATTATTTGTCAGTATATACAAATTCAAGTGCCACATCATTATTTTTAATATGATCTCTTATGAAATAATGTCTTTTTTCAATATGTTTAAATCTTGAATGTTAAATTGAATTTTTGGTTAAGTTAATTGCACTTGTATTATCACATCTTATTGGTATCTTATTAAGTTTGAATCCAAAATCTTCAAGTTATTGTTTGATCCATAGGATTTGGGCACAACAACTCTCAGTAGCAATATATTCGATCTCGATCGTAGATAGTGCTACTGAGTTTTATTTCTTACCAAACCATGAAATTAAATTAATTCTTATGAATTGACATGTGTTGCTAGTACTTTTTCTATCAAGTTTATAACTAACGAAATTAGCATCAGAATATCCAATTAATTTAAATTAAGATAATCTATCATATCATAATCCTATATTAAGTGTCCCAAATAAGTATCTAAAGATTCTTTTAATAGCAAGCAAATGTGATTCTCTAGGATCTGATTGATACCTGGCATATATACAAATACTAAATACTATATCTGGTTTACTTACAATAAAATAAAGAATTGAGCTTATCATATATTTGTATAACTTCATATCTACTTTTTTATTCTTTTCATCTTTGTCGAGTTTATAGGACGTACTCATTGATATGCCAATTGATCTTGAGGACTCCATCCCAAACTTCTTAAGTATCTTTCTTGTATACTTTGTTTGGTTGATGAAGATTTCTTCTTTATTTTATTTGATTTAGAGTCTGAGGAAGAAATTTAATTCTTCCATCATGCTTATCTCGAACTTATCCTGCATAAGCTTGACAAATTCTTAACAAAAAAATTCATTAGTGGCACTAAAGATGATATCATCTACATAAATTTATACAATCAATAAGTTTTCATCTTTTTTTTGGAAATAGAGTTTTATCAACATTCCCTCTAGTGAATTTATTTTTTAGTAAAATTTGTTTAATCTCTCATACCATGCACATGGAGCTTGTTTTAGTCCATATAAGGTCTTGTGCAATTTGAATACATGATTTGAAAATGCATGATTTTCAAATCCAGGTGGTTGTTCAACATACACTTTCTCGACTATATAGCCATTAAGAAATATATTTTTTACATCTATTTGATATAATTTAAAATTTATGAAACATGCAAATACAAATAATAGTCTAATTGCTTCTAATCTAACTACTGAAGCAAAAATTTCATCAAAATCAATATCTTCCTGTTGATTGTACCCTTTTGCCACTAATCTAGTTTTGTTTCTAACAATGATGTCATGCTCATCTAATTTATTTCTATATATCCATTTAGTTTCAATTATTAGATAGTCATTGGGTCTATCAACTAAAGTCTAAATCTTATTTTTTTCTAAATTAATTTAATTTTTCTTGTATAACATTAATCTAATATAGATCATTTTCAATTTTTTCTATTATTTTAGATTCAATTTGTGATATAAAAGTTAAATAGTTATTAACGTTTCTAAGATAAGATCGGATTCTTACCCCTTGTGATGGATCACTAATGATTAGATCTTTAGGGTGTCCATATGCATACCTCCACTCGTTTGGCAATTCTTCTCTTGGGCTTGGAGTGGGCTCTTTATTCTTCTCTTTCTCTTCATTATTTTGAGTGGGAGCATCTTTTAGTGTGAGATTGTCTATCTTGTTATGAATATCACATGTATCCTCATCTAAAGCATCTTCTTTTCTATAAGACTTATCATTATATTTATTAAAGATAATATGAATTGATTCTTCAACAATAAGAGTTCTCTTATTGAAGACTTTATATGCCTTGCTTGATATGGAGTATCTTAAGAAGATATCTTTATCTGACTTGGCATCAAATTTTTTTCAATTATCTTTTTCATTATTAAGTATAAAATACTTACAATCAAAAATATAAAAATAGTTGATATTTAATTTTTTTTCTTTTCAAAGCTCATACAGAGTTTTCATTAAAATAGATCTTATTAAAATATGATTTAATGTATAACATGCAGTATTTATTACCTCAATCCAAAAATATCTAGGTAAGTTACTTTCACACAATATAGTTCATATTATTTCTTCTAATATATGATTTTTTTCTTTCTACTATTCTATTTTATTACAGAGTTCTAGATGCAGAAAATTTATGATTATTTTTTTTTTATTATAAAAATTTTTAAAGTATTGATTTTTGAATTCAATGCCATGATCACTACGTATGTATATAATTGATATATTTTTTTATTTAAAATATATTAATAAAATTTAAAAAAATGCATTGAAGGCTTCATCATTTTGTGCTAAAAATATCATCCAAGTGAATCTTGAAAAGTTATTTACAATTACTAGACCATACTTCTTACCTCCTAGACTATTAGTCTTTGCGGGTCTAAATAAATTTATCTGTAACAATTCTAAAGGTCTAAAGGTTGAAATCATGTCTTTTGGTTTGAAAGAGTTCCTAGTTTATTTTTCAAATTGATATGCATCATAAATTTGATTCTTTTCAAAATTTAATTTTAGTAATCCTCTTATAAGATCTTTATTAATTAATTATAAAAATAAATCTATACTTGTATGACCTAATTTATGAAATCATAACCAACTAGTTTCATTGACTTTAGCATCTATTGCAATAAGACATTGACCATTTTTTATGTATAGATCATCGAGATTCATCATGTATATATTGTTGTGTCTATATCCTATGAACATGATACCATTATCATTGAGACTAGAAATAATACATAATAAGAATTCAAATATGACTTTAAATTCTTTATCATAGAATTGACTAATACTAAGTAAATTATATTTTAATTCATCAACTAATAATATATTTTGGATAGATGTAGAAGGAGTGATACGAATATTATCGATGCCAATAATACGTCCCTTTTCATTATCTCTAAATATAACCACTCCTCCATCTTTAGGCTCAAGAGTAACAAATTAAGATTTATCACCCATCATGTGTCTTGAACAGCCACTATCAAGATATCAAAGTCTTTTTTCTTCTAGACTGCAAGACACTCCTACACAAAGAAATCAAGTTGAGTTTTTAGGTACCCAAGTTATCTTAGATCTTTTAGAGTTAGTACTCATAATTTCTTTTGAAATCTAAATTATTTTTTTATTTAATTTTCTAAAATCATATGTATAAGATTTGTGATCAATTTTACTATAACAATAATATAAAAGGTTTGAGATAGTACTTATTGAAGCTTTAATAAATAGATTTTTTAATAATTTTTACTTATGAAGTTTAAATTCTAATCCTATCTTGTTAAAATAGCTCTTTGCTCATTTAATAGTATATTTAATTTTTCAGAACTATAGGTAGATTTCTCTATAAATGGTTTGAGTTTTGCTAATTCATCATTTAATTTTTGATTTTCATGAGTTAGCAAATTTAGTTTTCCAAAAGTTATTTTTTTCATGAAGAAGTTTAGAATTTAGCTTTTTCAAATCTTTATTTTTTAAGATTATTTTCTATATTTAGTCATAAGTTCAGAAAAAGCATCTTATAGCTTATCAAATATAAAAACTAAAGAGTTTTCACTATTTATCTCCTCATGATGTGTCATTAAGCAAAAATTGGCCACTTCTTGTGATTCTTTCTTAGAACTAAAGTCCTCACTATCGCTTCAAGTGGCCATCATTGTCTTCTTCTTGAATCTTTTGGTTGATTTCTTGAAATGAGAGCAGTCCATTCTAAAATGATCCGATTTCTTGCATTCGAAGTAAATAGGTAGCTCCTCTTTCTCTTTCTTCTTTTCTTTGCTTGGCTCATCCTTAAAGATCTTCTTATTGAATCCTTACTTTTTCTTTCTCATAAATCTTTTAAATTTTCTTGCAATCATGGCCAGGTTTTCTTTTTCTTCCTCTTCGTTGGATTCTTCACTTTTATCATTTTTGGAGGTAGTTGTCTTAAGAGCTATAGTCTTCTTCTTCTTGATTTCTTCCTCCATATTTTGCCTCGTGTTTAATCCATTAGTCATTAAAGACCCAAGAATCTCTTCCAATAGTAACTTGTTGAGGTCCTTGGCTTCTTGAATGATGGTGACTTTTGCTTTCCAAGCCTTTGGAAGTGATCCAAGAATTTTACAAATAAGTTCACTGTTAGTATAAGATTTACCTAAGCTTTTCAAATTATTGATAATATCAATAAATCTAATAAATATTTTAGAAATAGATTCATTAGTTTTTATTTTAAATAACTAATATTTATCTATAAGTATATTTATTTTAGACTTCTTCACTTAATTGGTATCCTTATGGATAATCTCTAATCTATCTCAAATCTTCTTAACTGAAGCACGTGTAGAAATTCTATTGAATTCATTAGGATCTAGTACACAATACAGGATATTCATGGTCTTAGCATTTAATTCTATTATTTTCATGTCATGCTCATCCTAATCCTCTTTGGGTTTGAAAATTTCATTACCCTCTACTTTAATTATGGGAGTGTGTGGGCCTTTAATTATCACTCTCTAAAGTTGATAATCAAGTGCTTGAATGTAAATACGCATACGTACTTTCCAATAAGTATAATTTATTCTATTGAACAAGGATGGATGGTTGGTCAATTATCCTTCGGTAAGGGATGCACCTATTTGGATTGCCATTTGATCCTAACTCTTGATTGTTAAATTAAATGAAGTGAGTACTAAGGCTCTGATACCACTTGTTGCCCAGCAAGACAACCTAAAAGGAGGGTAAATTGGGTTTTTTAAAATTTAAGTAATGCGATGTTTTCAAAAGCTAAGTGAAGTGTTGAAGTATGGTAAAGTATAGTATAACTGAATATACAAAAATATAAATACAATAAAAAGCAAGAAACAAAGGTAATTACAAATACCAAAGAACTTATAGTGGTTCGATGCCCCTTACATCTACGTCCACTCTCCAAGATTCACTTGAAAATTTTACTATAATCTCTCTAAGATTACATCCATATAGTTTTTCAAAGCTTGCTATCCAAAATCTAGTTGGTTTTATATCAGTTCACCAATCATAATCAATCTCTAAGCCAACTCTTGGTATACAATCTAATTCTCAGGCTTGGATGGACCTTTTTATTAGCTTCAAAATCTTATTGAAGCTAAGTTAGAATATGTATAAGGATTACACAATAAAAATAAAAATAAAGCTTCTTTAATGAGCAAAAAAGTTGATGAAACTTATGAAATCTTCTTTGATAGAGGCTTTTGAATAGATTAAGCTTGTCTTCTTACTAAAAGGAATCTTTTGATTTGATGTTTCCTAGAGTTGGGGGTGGAATGTTCTCTTATCAAAATTTTTTAAACTTTTTCACTTCACTCTTGATTTCTCTCAATGATTGAATAGTTATCTCACTTTCTTCAGATATTTTGTAGCTTATTCTCCATGTTTGGTAAGTTGGAGAGATATTTTTATCCATTAGAGGACTAAAAAGAGCCATTTGAAATCAATCTGCATACTTCTGAAATTTCTACAGAAACTAGCCATTAAAGCTCGAGTTGACTCGTTCCTCTGCTCGAGCTCGAGTCGACTCGATCCTCTGCTCAAGATCATTCTGCACTTCATCCTAAAAATTATATTTTCTATATTTTTTCTGAGATTTTGACTCAAGGAGCTCGAGTTGAAACCTGAGTCGACTCATCCCTCTGCTCGAGGCTTTGCTGAACTGTATCCCAAAAATCTCATTTTCTATATTTTCCTACGATCTTGACTTGAGAAACTCGAGTCGACTCGATCTTCTGGTTGAGATCGTGCTAGTTGAAACTCTCATGTGTCAGTCTTTTTTTTCATGCCATTTTAGCTCGAGCTGAATCCGGGGTCAAATAAGAGGTCGCCTTGAAGCTTTTTTATGCTAAAAATTTTTACTTTAATCAATTAATTTTTTCTTCAATTTTGGTTTTGAGATATCTCCTTTAGACCTTATTTTAAGTATGATTCATGACTCAAAAGCCTCCAACTTCTCTTTATCAACTTCTATTTCATTTGTTATTCTAAAATATATCCTAAAACATAATCTCAACAAATTCGTTAGTCCAAACATATACTCAAATATTTTGTTACACATCAAAATTAATCCTTGAGGTTAATAGAACCACCATGGATGCCTGAAGAAAGAGAAAGATGATGACGATCAGAAAGCTAGTGGGATGGAGAATAAAGATTAAGGTTTGGAAAAAGTGGACTGAGTTATTGGGCATTAACGATAGAGATATCGAAAATAAGGAGGAGGATATTTTAGAAATAAAATTAAGTATTTACTTTACTAGTTGATGAAAAAATAATTTAGTCACCTCCTAGGTGGATAAGATTTTATTGCCCAAGTATGGCTATCCAAGAGGAGGGATGAATTGGATATTTTAAATTTTAAGCTTATGATGTAAGTAGATTGATCTAATTAAATATCAACAAATAAGCTATGTAATATGTAGTGAAGAAAATCAATAGAACAGTAATATACAATCACAAAGACAATGATTTTATAGTGGTTCGGTGCCAAACTCAGCACCTACGTCCACTTCCTAAGTAAACCACTTAGAAATTCAACTATAATTACTAGGCTTGATTACAATTCGCTTATTTTACTTGGGCTTACAATCTAATCCAATTGGTTTTGATCTTAGCTCACCAACCACAACCATATAATGATTGTTTTTCTGGGCTAACAATCAACTCCGATTAGTTTTCACTTTCGCTTATCAATCACAACTATACAATGTCCAATTTTAGGCTTGGACCAATCTAAGTTTCTCACCCCAAGAACTTAAAATAAAAAAATAAATAATATAATAAATAAAATAAAAGCAAACTCTTGAAGCTTAGAAGAAGAAAATCTGGAAGCTTGACTTGTAGGCTTGATTTCTTCTCTTGAATGTTTGAAAGAAGTAGGAGTTGATCTTCAGTGGTGATGGCCTAACTTCTCTCTGATTGAGGATGTTGGAAGGACAAGGGTAACACTAAAAAGCACTCTTTCCTTTTCACTATTGAGCTCACATACTTGAAGGACTGAAAATCTGCTAGGAATCTCTCTCTTGTATGTTCGAAAGTTATTTTTTATGTCTCAAGTATTTTCTTAAGTCTCTTAGGTTTCCTACCATTACAAGTTATCATCATAGGCTTCTAGAAGTGATCTAGCTGTTGGAAGACCTAAAATAGCCCTTAGAGGATGTGTGGAATAAAAAAGCTGAAGAACTGAAAACTAGTCGTTATAAGCACTGGGCCGACTCAATTTTAAACTAGATTGGCTCAGTCTAAATTGGATCGGCTCAATTTTTAGCTAGGTCGGCTCAGTCTTAGAAATCTCAAAATACTATTTTTGTCTTCTTCTATTGTCTGAAACTAGGGCGGCTCACTTTATGACTGGGTTGGCCTAGTTTCACTGGGTCAACTCAATTTTCAACTGGATCAACTCAGTCTCCTGGGTCAAGAAAAATTCTGTCTTTCTATCTTTTACTTCCACTGAGACTATGATGGCTCAGTCTTAGATGGGTCGGCCCAGTTTGCTTGCCAGGCATGCCAAACATTGTTTATGACTCTTTCTTCTCTAATTTACTTTGTAGGTTAGATTTGCCTTTTTATCTTGATTTATTCTTAATTAAAATCTCTTGAAAGATGATTCCAATTTAAAATGTCCTTTCCAAAATCTTGAATAACTGATGAATGAAAACACTTGGTGTTTGTGAGCACTTGAGATTTACAACTACATATGCTCATAAACAATGTTAGTAATATAACAATTTATACTCAAATATTTTTGTTATCATCAAAATCAATCTAGGGTCAACAATCTCCCATTTTTTGATGATGACAATTTTTTTTGAGTATAACCTTTCGTTGATATTTGAAAATGATATTTTCATTTAATCTTATTAATTAACTCATGCATCATATTCATTTTATCAATTTATATATGCTCTCCCTGAGTATAATGACCCTATTTGATCTAAGTCAAATTTTATGTTGCTCCCCCTTACTATGTTTCGAGGTTTTAATTTAATAATTCGAGTTCTGATGGCTTTCATTTATTTGCGTATTCTTTATTTATTCTTGCTGAAGTAATGTCTATTTAAGTAGTATACCATCCCATTTAAATAATATGCCATACGGTGCCATTCTTTAGATTTAATTAAATTTTTAATACTTGTTTTTCTTTCTCTTTTTATCATTATCAAAACGTATACGATAATATAAAGAGATTCGGTCAAGCATGAAAGGAGATAATTTCATTCATTCATATGAAGAATTTGATGCAATTCAAGCCAAAAGTCAAACTTCATTCATTTATAGATACAAAAACTTGCAAGCTTATAAAATATTGAAGTTTGAATATTATATATCATAGACATTTACAACCAAAATATTCTAAGCATAACTAAAAGGATCCTAAATGCAATCTAATCGATACTATGCTTTGGAGGATCGGATGCAGAAGTGCGTTGCTTAGTGAACACCTTCCTTACAGCATTCTCTATCAATGAGGGAAGATTATCGGAGAGTCTATCATATACCTTGGTCGAGATGCACTGCACAATCTCCTCAATCTGATCTTCATCAAGTTTGACAGTGGACGAAAATGGTACAGGTGCTGGACGCTGTGGCACAAGCTGTGGCTCATGTCTTTCTTCCCCTTCTTCATCTAACTTTACCTAAATTCCATTAACCTTTTTAAACTTCATCCTATGCATTGATTTCAGATTGTATATGTCATAGTGCTGAAGCATTTTACTGGGTTCCCTTTCCAGGCTAACTCCAAAGTCCTGGAATACTAGTGTCAAAAACATCCTATATGGTAGTGTTGGTTATCTTTTTTGGGATGCTTCTTGCATTACGCTTAAGATCAAGGCTGGAAGGTTAAACTTTTGCCTCATGAGAATGTGGTACATCACAGCTATATTGTTCTTGTTGAGAAAATCGAATCTTCCTACTCGGGATACTAGAATTCGGGCTGAAATGTGGTGAAGTAGTCTGTTTTCCCTGGATAGGTCCCTAGCATGGATTTCCTCAAAATGCATGGCATCGTCTCTTTCAAACAACAACCGTAGCCCACTAGCTCGATCATCAAGTCTCTCAGCTCTGACAGTGGGTGCCCTAAGTAAATTGCCCAGCTTTTCTATAATTAAATTGATTTTCATCCTCTTGACTTTTGATTCAAATGAACTTGGGCTAAGTTTAGCATTGCTATAGAACTCCCTTACTAGGTTTGGATAGGTCGGAAGATTTATTCCTGAGCAAAGGTATTTCCATCCCTGAAACTTTAATCCCTTTCCAAACTCAAAACCTTCACTTGCTAGGAAATCAAAATTCATTCTTCTACCAGTTATGATAGCCCTAAAGGAGAGTGGAATGGATACGAAGGAAGGAGACAGAGGGAAAATCGGAGTGGGAGGCTGAGGGGGTTGAGTGGATGGTCCTGGTAGAGGAGAGGATGACCGAGATGACCTAGATGGTGAGGCACGGTCTTCACAAAATTTAGTTCACCATTCTTCACTGCGTGTCCCATGATGTGGCGGCGGAACAGAGCATTCGTGCTTCAATCGACGAGATACAACCTATTTCTTGGGTGCCATAGCTCTAAAATCCCTCCTAAGAGTAGTGAAAATGGGCTTTTAGGGGATGGCTTTTAGGATTTTAGGGTTTTTCTTTAGACGGCTAAGGAATGAAAGATGAAAAAGCCATCAATCTGTTCGTTTAAAAAATAGGACGCCCGACAACCTAGTTTTTATAGAGGAAAAAATTAAGTCGGCCCAGTTTGGCACAGACTTTGATATTTGTGTTTCATGTCTAGAAATTTTCTCATTTAATTTTCACTTCTAAAAAATGAGTAAATACCAGATGATTTATCACATGAAAACTAATCATCTCATCATTTTAAAACCAATTATCACAAGATATTTATTTAACAAATTGGATAAAATAAACCTAATTGCTTTCTAATTATGCAAAATCTTTCTTCATTCAAGGATTTTGTAAAGATATCAGCAACTTGATTTTCAATAGGCACATATTCAAGAAGTATATCGTTATTTTGAACATACTCTCTAATAAAGTGATGTCTTACATCTGTATGTTTTATTCTTGAATGCAATATGGAATTTTTAGTTAAATTTATGGTACTTGTATTATCACATCAAATAGGAATGTTATTACAAGTAATACCATAATCTTCTAGTTATTGTTTAATCCACAATAGTTGAGCACAACAACTCCCAGCAGCAATGTATTCGGCTTCCACTGTAGACAAGGCTACTGAGTTTTGTTTCTTTCTAAACCATGAGATCAAATTTACTCCTAGAAATTGATATGTACCACTTGTACTCTTCTTATCTAAGCAACAACCAGTAAAATCTGAATCACTATAACCAATTAAGTCTA
The DNA here is from genome assembly GCA_006176705.1 of Cocos nucifera. Classification (NCBI taxonomy): domain Eukaryota; kingdom Viridiplantae; phylum Streptophyta; class Magnoliopsida; order Arecales; family Arecaceae; genus Cocos; species Cocos nucifera. Next base: position 1,089,915 of record QRFJ01000104.1, on the reverse strand, counting down.
ATAAAGATTGTTTAGAGTACCATAAACCGACATCTTAAGTATTTATTAAATACTTAAAGATTCTTTTAACTACTAATATATGTGATTCCTTAGGATTTGATTGATAACGCACACACACGCATACACTAAATATTATATCCGACCTACTTGCAGTTAAATATAGTAAAGATCCAATCATACCTCGATATAGCTTAGGATCTACTATTTTTTCTTTTGGATCTTGATCAAGCTTGCAACTTGTGCTCATGGGGGTGTCACTTCCTTTGACATTCTCCATCCCAAATTTTTTTAACATTTTCTTGATGTATTTACTTTGGTTGATGAAGATCCTTTCATTTGATTGCTTGATTTGAAATTCGAGAAAAAAGTCGAGCTCTCCCATCATGCTCATTTCAAACTTGCCCTGTATGAGACTAGCAAATTCTCTACACAAAACTTCATTAGTAGCACCGAATACTATATCATCAACATATAATTGGACAATCAATAGATCACTTAATTTTCTTTTAATAAATAGTATTTTATCCACATTACCTCTTTTAAAATCATTATTTAATAAGAACTTAATCTATCATACCAAGCCCTAGGTGTTTGTTTTAATCTATATAGTGCTTTCTTAAGTTTATATACATGATTAGATAATTCTTGACTTTCAAAGCTTGGAGGTTGTTCTACATAAACTTCTTCTTCAATTAAATCATTTAAAAATGCACTCTTTACATCCATTTAAAAAAGTTTAAAGTTCATAAAATATGCAAATGCTAAAAATAATCTAATAGCTTCAAGTCTAGCTACGGGTGCAAAGAATTCATTAAAATCAATATCTTCTTCTTGATTGTACCCTTATGCAACAAATCTAGCTTTGTTTCTAATTACACAGTCCTTCTCATCTAGTTTATTTCTAAAGACCCATTTTGTACCAATTATAAGAAAATTTTTAGGCCTTTCAACTAATTTTTAAACTTTATTTCTTTCAAATTGGTTTAACTCTTCTTGCATTGCTAATATCTAATTTAGATCTTTTCAGCTTTAATTATATTTTTAGATTCTAGATGGGATACAAATGCAATATGATTCATTGCTTTTCTAAAAGATGATCTAATTTTAACTCCTTGAGATGGACACCTATTATTAATTCCCTAGGATGATTATGATCATACCTCCATTCCTTTGGTAAGTTGGATGTACCTTGATCATCTTGAAAATGTGGCATTATTTCTTCAACCTCTTGCTCTTTATCTTCTTTTTCTTAAGAGAGAATATCTTCAAGTGATATATTTTTTATTTTATTTTCTAAAATTTCTGCATTCACATCAAGCTCTTCTTCTCTTGTTCTAAGAGAGTTAGTTTCATCAAAAATTACATGTATGAATTCTTCCATAATCAATGTTCTTTTTATTAAATACTCTATATGCTCTACTATGTGATGAATATCCTACAAAAATTCCTTCATCTGATTTTGCATCAAACTTTCTAAACTTATCTTTACCATTTATTAGAATGAAACATCTACATCCAAAAATTTTAAAATATGAAATATTTGGTTTCTTTTCTTTGTAGAGTTCATATGGAATTTTTGTTAAGATTGATCTAATTAAAGCTCTATTTAGCACATAGCATACGTTGTTAATCGCTTCCGTCCAAAAATATTTTGGAAGATTGCTTTCACAAAGCATGGTTCGTGCCATTTTAATCAAAGTCCTATTCTTTCTTTCTACCATCCCATTTTATTGGGGTATCCTAGGTGTTAAAAAGTTATGATTGATTCCATTTTCAGAACAAAAATTTTGAAATTTTTTATTTTCAAACTCCATCCCATGATCACTTCTTATATATAAAATATTACATTCTTTTTTTTTTATTATTTTATTAAATAGATCAACAAATATATCAAAAGCATCATCTTTATGTGATAAAAATAAAATCTATGTATATCTTAAAAAATCATCTATTACTACAAAGCCATATCTTTTTCCTCTAAGACTAGTAGTTGAAATAGGTCCAAACAAATTCATATGGAGTAATTCTAGAGGCCTAGTAGTTGAAACAACATTTTTGGATTTGAAAGATGATTTTGTTTGTTTACCAAGTTGGCATGCTTTATAAATTTTGTCCTTTTCAAAATTGATTTTGAACAAATCCTTTACTAAATCAAGTTTAATTAATCTTACTAGTGAGTCCATACTTACATGACCTAATCTATTATGCTAAATCCAACTTAATTTATTTAGTTTAGCATTCATAGCAACAAGACAATCAATATTCTCATTTTTAAGCTCATCAAAATCAATAATGTAAACATTTCCATGTTTTTTCCTACGAACTTAATGCTTTCATCTATAGAGCTAGTTACAATGCAATGAGATGATTTGAATGAAACATTAAAGTCCTTATCACAAAGTTGACTTATACTAAGTAAGTTATGCATTAGTCCTTTAACATGTAAGACATCTTCTATGCTAGTAGAGGATGTTATCAAGATATTATCGAGACCAATAATTTTTTTTATCATTATCTCCAAATGTTACAACACCTCTATCTTTAGCTTCAAGAGAGATAAATTATGATTTATCTTCCATCATGTGTCTCGAGCATCCGCTATCAAGGTACCACTTTCTTTTAGCTCTTACAGATGCTAAGCACACCTACATAAGTAATCAAGCAAACTTAGGTACCCAAGCTAACTTGGGTCATTTGGGGTTAGCATAAATGATTCGTTTGGAACCCAAACTTGCTTTACTTTTATTTTGCTTGAATTAAAAGTTCTGCATTCAATAAATTTATGTCCAATTTTATTGCATTTGTAACATGTAATTCTTCTACCATAATTTTGAGATTTTGTATATACATTTTTCAATAACTTTTGCTTTCTTGATGTATCATACTCTATACCAATTTTATCAAGAACCATTTTTTGATTTTTAATTATTGTTTGCAGATTTTTAGAGCTTAGCATATATCTATCTACTATGGATCTTAATCTTACTAGTTTACTTATAAAGATATAATCTTATCATTTGATTCATTTAGATTAGTTTGTAAATTCTTCACATTTTTTTCTATCTGAAATTTATCTTTACTTAAGGATTGATTCTCTTTCTTTAGTTTCTTATTCTTACGTAATAGCTTTTTAAAATCATTAATTAAGTCATTGAAAGCATCATATAATTCTTTAAAACTAAAATCTAAAATTGAAGTATTATCATTTACCTCATCATTACTATGTGCCATAAGACAAAGGTTTGCCTTTTCTTCTCTTTGATATTCTTCCTTACTTGAAAAAAAAGTCCTCATCATTGCTCCATGTGGCTTTGTATGCTTTCTTCTTTATTTTCTTGGAGTTTTTCTTTAACATTGGACAATCCATCCGAAAGTATCCGGATCTTTTGCACTCATAGCAAATAGGTGGTTGTTCTTTCTCTTTTTCTTTCTCTTTGCTACCTTCTTTCTTGTTAAACTTTTTCTTAGATTCAAATCTCTTTCTTCTTCTCATTAATTTTTTGAATCTTCTAGCTATCATGGCTATTTCCTCATCATCTTTCGAACTCTCTTCGGAATCACTTTCTTCTATATGAATGGCAACAGCTTTAAGTGCAATGCTTTTTTTTTCTTTACTTCCTCTTCTCTCTCTTGGTTCATTTTCAGCTCGTAGGTCATGAGTAACCTAATTAATTTCTCCAATGCTAGAGTGTTTAAGTTTTTTGCTTCTTAAAGTCACCTTTGGCTCCCAATTCTTTGATAAAGATCTAAAAATTTTACGCACAACATTACTATTAGCATAATCTCTTCCAAGACTTTTCAAACCATTCAAAATATTAGTGAACCTAGTGAACATTTCTGTGATGGTTTCATATGGTTCTATTTTAAATAGCTCATACTTATATACCAACATATTTATCTTGGATTTCTTGACTTGATTAGTTCCCTCATGGGTGACTTCAAGTCTATTTCAGATTTCTTTGGCAGATGAATATGTTGATATCCTATTGAACTCATTAGCGTCCAAAACACAATATAGAACATTCATCGCTTTGGCGTTAAGTTGAGCCTTTTTTTTATCATGTTCATCCCAATCTTTTTCAGATTTTAGGATGGACACTCCATCAATAGTAATTATTGGTGTGTGAGGTCCTATCATTATGATATTCCACATGTCATAGTCTTGTGCTTGGATGAATATCCTCATTCGTGTTTCCAATATGTGTAATTAGTTCCATTGAACAGTGGAGGTCTATTGGTTGATTGTCTCTCAACCAATGAAGTCCTAATTGGGGTTGCCATATGATCTTTAGCTCTTTAATAGCTTGATCAACAACTAATATTAGAGCACCCGCTCTAATACCATTGTTGCCCAAGTATGGCTACCGAAGAGGAGGGTGAATTGGGTATTTTAAATTTTAAGCTTATGATGTAAGTAGATTGATCTAATTAAATGCCAACAAATAAGCTACGTAATGTACAGTGAAGAAAATTAATAAAACAGTAACATACAATCATAAACATAATGATTTTATAGTAGTTTGGTGCCAAACTCAGCACCTACGTCTACTCCCTAAGTAAACCATTTAGAAATTCAACTATAATCACTATGCTTGATTACAGTCTGATTGTTTTACTTGAACTTACAATCCAACCTAATTGATTTTAACTTTGGCTCACCAACCACAACCATACAATGATTATTTTTTTGAGCTAACAATCAATCCTGATTGATTTTCACTTTGGCTTACCACTCACAATCATATAATGTCCAACTCTAGACTTAGATCAACCCAAGTTTTTCAACTCAAGAAACTTAAAATAAAAAATAAATAATACATTAAATAAAATAAAAAGCAAACTCTTGAAGCTTAGGAAAAGAAAATCTGAAAAATTGGCTTGTAGGCTTGATTTCTTCTCTTGAATGCTTGAAAGAAGTAGGAGTTGATCTTCATTGATGATGGCCTAACTTCTCTCTGATTGAGGATGTTGGAAGGATAAGGGTAACACTAAAAAGCACTCCTTCCTTTTCACTATTGAGCTCACGCACTTGAAAGACTGAAAATCTACTTGGAAGCTCTTTCTTGTATGTTCAAAAGTTATTTTTCATGTCTCAAGCATTTTCTTAAGTATCCCTTAGGTTTTCCACCATTATAAATCATCATCATGGGCTTCTAAAAGTGATCTAGCCATTGAAAGACCTAAAATAGCTATTGGAGAATGTGTGGAGTGAAAAAGCTATAGAACTATAAACTAGCCATTACAGGCACTAGGCCGGCTCAGTTTTAAATTGGATCGGCTCAGCTCAAACTAGGTCGGCTCAGTTTTTAGCTGGATCGGCTCAGTCTCAAAAATTTTAAAATACTATTTCTATCTTTTTCTGTTATCTGAGACTAGGATGGCTCACTTTATGACTGGGTTTATCTAGTTCCACTGAGTCGGCTCAGTCTTCAGCTGGATCGGCTCAATTCTCTGGATCAAAAAAAATTCTATCTTTTTGTCTTTTGCTTCCACTGAGACTAAGACAGCTCAGTCTTAGATTGGATCGGCCCAATTTATGTGCCAGGCATGCCAAACACTATTTATGATCCTTTCTTCTCCAATTTACTTTGTAGATTAGATTTGCCTTTCTATCTTGATTTATCCTTAATTAAAATCTCTTTAAAGATGATTTCAATTTGAAATGTCCTCTCTAAAATCTTGAATAACTGATGAATAGAAACACTTGGTGTTCGTGAATACTTGAGATTTACAACTACATATCCTTATAAATAATATTAATAATATAATAATTTATACTCAAATACTTTTGTTATCATCAAAATCAATCTAAGATCAACAGATTTTTTCATCATTTCATGGATAAATGCTATCCATGAAAAATAACTTACCAATCTTTATAAGTATGAGAACAAAGCTAAGTTGGTCAATACGAAAGTTGATCAATTTTCCCATGATATTTACCCACAAAAGATCAGGCCCTAGATGGATAAGATTTTTTTCTATTTTATGGATAAATATTACCCATGGAAAAGTCACTTACCCATGTTAAAAAGCATAAGAACACGGATAAGTTAGTTAATAGAAAAATTGATCAATTTTTTTATGATATTTACCTATAAAAAAATAGGCCCAAGTGGATAAGATTTTTTCTCCATTTCATGGATAAATACTATTCATGAAAAAGTAACTTACCCATTTTGAAAAGTGGTAAGTTGATCAATATGAAAGTTGATCAATTTTTTCATAATATTTATCCATCAAAGGCCTTAAATAGTATTTACCTATGAAATGGAGAAAAGTTTTATCTATTTAAAAAATGAATAAGTCCTTTTCTCATCAACCAAAAAAATAATCTTTTTATTTCATTCTTAATATATCCATAACTCTATAATAATAATATAATACTATCTTATATATTATAATATACTATTATTATCGAACATTATTTTTATTATTTTAATATGATATATTATAATAATATGATATTATAGTATGATATCTTATTTTATTATCATAATAATATAATATTAATATCTAATATTATTGTAATAATAAAATAAATATAATGTAATAATATATTATAATATATATTTTATTTTATTTTATCTAATATAATTTATTATGTTATATTATATTATATATAACATATATTATCTTCTTTTATGAATATATATTATATAACATTTTATATTACAACATATAAAATATAATATATTATACCATTATATTATATATAATAACATTTATATAATAAAAGAAGTTATGGAAAATATGAATAGATCTTAGCAACTTATTTAAAAATTAGCAATACAAAAGAGCATGAGTAATAGATTTTCGAGCCATTTTCTAATGTATAAAAGAATATAGATAAATTATTTTTCTATCTAAATATTTTTCAAGAGATATTTATCTAAAAAAATATAGATTCTTTGATTAATTTTTTTTATTCTTCAAAGAATGGACCATTAATTAAAGCATAGGAATTACACCATAAAATAATGTAATAAACTTGGAATAGAACTTATCCTCTGCTTCAGAAATAGTAATAATTATGTGTCTGGCGTCAAGTCAAAACTATATTTAGTTTTAGATAGATTTTGGATGGATTTTATTTAAAATTTGATTTTTTTTTTTTGGCACCAAAATCTAGTCCACCATCAGCTTTTTTTTAGTAAATAATTAGCTCTTTTCAAAATTTTTTTAAAAAAATAAACAAAAATGAGTGATGCTATCATGATCATTGTTGTTGCAAGGCTCTGAGAATTGATACAGGGCTGCGTTGGAGAGCTAATCAAGATCAAGTCGATATAGATCGTGGATTAATTGGTAAAAGTATAAAAAATTGATAGGGTATCTTTCGATGCTTAAGTTAGCTAAGACCTTAAAAATAGATAATAGAAATAGAGAACTAGAAGGCAAAAAAGAAGAATTTGAATAAGGAGAATTAAGGTTCGATCTTTCTTCAGCAAGAAAGTCGAGAGTGAGTGTTAACTCCATAAATCTTAAACTTTACCTTTCAAAAGGATATTCTACCTCTCTATTTAAAGAGGGGATTTGCTTAGGCCATTAGACCATTTAAAATTTGTTAGGCTATTAGTTTGTTTTAACAAAATAGCCAGCTGGGTAGCAATTGTAGGCCATTAGCCTGCATGAAGATCAATTGTAGCATAGTTATAAGACAACTATAGTCTAGCTGGATAATAGCTATGATTAAGTCAGAGAGTAATAAATCTCTCTCATCTAGGAATCAAAGATCATATTGGCATGATAGTTTTTAATCAACCTCGTCTTGAAATCATGCTAATAATAGGAATGTCGATCAAAATCGATTTTGGCTTAAGGTGCTAATGGATAGGACAGTGAAAATCCAATATCATCTTTAGTTGTGCTAAGAGAAAAATCTTAAATTAATCTCAGTTTAAAGTATTACTGATGAAGTCAGTGGTAATCCGACCTCAGCATAAAACTGCTCATGGGCATATAAGTTGAAACTAGGTTTTGAAATAGAGCATTGATAAATAGTTAAATTAAGTCGCTAGAGATACAAATTTTATTTAATTACTTTCTATTTATTAAGAATTTGATACTCTCTAATCTATTTTATAGGTAATTAAGAGTTTGGGCTCATACAATTCAAATTAGCTTGGATTTAAGTAAATCAGGTAACCAGCTCTCATTCAAATATGAATGCGACTTAGTTATAAAAGGATCAGATGCAAACTCTCAAGATTTAAGGATCTAGATTAAAAGATAACCTTTCACATAGGTCCAAATGTGAATACAACTTAAAGAGTAATGGATGAAAAGTAACTAATGAAGATTCAAGGGCCAATATTAAAGGAGCTATTCATCTATCTTTTTTCTTTAGTCCTATATCAAAAAAACATGAAAACCTCCTCCCTTTTACATCTATAAATAAAACCCAATGCCTCCATCAAGGGACATCTCTTTTCATGCCTCTTTTAGGTTTTTTAGCCATCTTGTTCCCACTTTCTTTCATCCTTTCAATATACAAAAAGGAGAGTTAGCCAGGAGAAAGTCGGCCTAAAGCAAAGAAGGGAGAGAAAGAGTTAAAGAGAAGATCCTAATTTAGATTTTATTTATTTATTTTCTTATTTTCTTATTCCAATTTCAAGTATTATTAATAGCTTAGGAGTTAGTTTTTGTATCAGCGACTCCAGTAATGAAGTTTATTTTTTTCTTTTTCAATTTTCGTAACTCTTTAATTTTAGCATTAGAATAGTTTAATTAATTTTATTGCTCTTTTATTTTAATTCTATAATTATTTAAATTTTTATAATATTAAATTTTAGTAAATAGCATAGTTTTTTTTTTAATAGATCTATTAGCTTTTAATCAAACTATGTCTGGCTAAGCAAAATTCCTAGAGTTTGCAATGAAGCTAGACCATGATTAAAAGTTTTTTTCTAATTTTTTTCATGCTTTTAATATTTAGAGCCCTTCTTCCTTTATAACTTCTTGCCAAAAGACTTGATAGATTATAGTTGGGTTTTAATCTTTTTATAGTTTATACTTAATTAGGTGCAAGAAGAGATAATAGGCCAAAGGCTCAAAATTTTATAATTTTTTTTCTTCTTCCTCATAGAAAAGCTTAATAGGTTATAGTTAGATCTGAGTTCCTTTATAGCTCAAAGTTGAAAGAAAAATCTCTTAATTAGAGTAAAGAGCAATGCTCGATGGATCATAGCTAAGTCTCTTTATGATCTATGCTTGTTTATGCTTTGCATCTTAATCAAAGAACTCAAAAAGATGTCATAAGAGAATCCATAGAAAGTCTCTCTAAATCATTGGTCCTGTGGTTCAAAAGCTTTAGATCTTTAGATTATCTATTTTTTACAAAAATTTATTTTGCTTTAGTAGTTTTTAATATAAATCATCACTATCATCTTATCAAAGCTTGCCTGACCAAGAGTTTGACATACTTTAATCACTCAATTCCTTGTAAGATCGATTCGTACTTGCTGGACATGCTATTTTGCATATCGTGTTCTTGTGGTTATAATTTTAAGATACATCAAGTTTTTAAAAAAGCACGAAGAGAAAAAAAATTTAGATGCAAATTGAAAACATGTCAATTGCTTGGTAACGACACTAAAAATTTGATGTCTTAAAATTATAACCGCAAGCATGTGGTATGCAAAGTAGCACGTCCAGTGAGTATGGATTGATCCCATGAGAAATTGAATGATTAAAGTATATCAAACTCTTGCTTAGACGAGCTTTGACAAGATGATATTGATGATTTGTATTAAAAACTACTAAAGCAGGAAAATGAATTTTTGCAAAAATAGATAACCTAAAGATCTAGAGTTTTGAATTCACTAGACCAATGATTTAGAGAGTCTTCATGGGTTCTCTTATGATGTCCTTTTGAGTTTGCTGATTAAGATACAAAGTGCAAACAAGCATGGATTATGAAGAGACTTAACTCAGTTATGATCCATCAAGCATTGCTCTTTATCCTTATTAAGAAATTTTTCTTTCAACTTCTTCTCTTATATTATCCAAGTATGGGCTATGAAGGAACTCAAAGCCAACTATAATCTATCAAGCTTTTCCACAAAGAGGAAGAGAAAAATATTTATAAAACTTTGAGCCTTCTGCCTATTACTGCTTCTTACACTGAATTAGATATGAACTATGAAAGGATTAAAATCCAACTATAATTCATCAAGTTTTTTAGCAAGAAGTTATGAAGGAAGAAGGGCTCTAAACATTAAAAGCATGAAAAGAAATCCAAAAAAAAAAAGGACTTCTAATCATAATCTAGCTTCATCGTAAACTTTAAAAATTTTGCTTAGCCAAACATGATTTGACTAAAAGTTAATAGATTCATAAAAAAAAAAAGAAATAAATAAATACTATGCTACTTGTTAGAATTTAACATTATAAAATTTAAATAATTATATAACTAAAATAAAAGAGTAATAAAATTAATTAAACTATTTTAATGCTAAAATTAAAGAGTTATGAAAATTGAAAAAGAAAGAAATAAACTTTATTGTCGAGCTGATACGAAAGCTAACTCCTAAGCCATTAATAAGACTTGAAGTTGGAACAAAAAAATAAGAAAATAAACAAAAAAAATTTAAATTAGTATCTTCCTTTACTTTAGGCCGACTTTCTCCTAGCTAACTCTCCTGCTTGTATGTTAAAAGGATGAAAGAAAGTGAGAACAAGATGGCTAAAGAACCTAAGGAAGGCGTGGAGAGAGATGTTCCTTCATAAAGGCATTGGGCTTTATTTATAGACGTAGGAGGAAGGAGGTTTAGATGAATAGTTTTTTCAATCTTGGCTCTTGGATCTTCATTAGTTGGTTCTCATCCATTGATCTTTAAGTTGTATTTATATTTTGATCCATATGAAATGTTATGTTCTAATCTAGATTTTTAAATCTTGAGAGCTTGCATCTGATCCTTTTATGAGTATGTTGCGTTCATACTTGAATGAGAGCTGATTACTTAGTTCACTCGAATCTAAACTAATTTAAGTTTAATTTAAATTATATGAGCCCAAACTTTTAATTACTTATAAAATAGATTAGAAAGCATCAAATTCTTAATAAATATGGAGTAATTAAATAAAATCTATGCCTTTAGCAACTTAATTTAAGTATTTATCAAGTACTGATGGTAGGATGGCATTATGCCAATCTCATCTTGAAGCACTGACTAATAGGACGATAAAAAATTGATTTCAGTTTGAAGCAGGATTCTGATTTTAGCTTTAGCAATATTTGAACTATCCAATTACTTGACATGGCTGTGAGGATAGCAGATTACCGACATCATCTGTATAAACATGCAAAAAATTGCAAATCAACATCCTACTGTGTCAGTTGTCATAGTAATCGTAGATCAAAGTTCAATCGATCTGGATATAAAATCAGTTATATTATTATATTATTAGAATATCATCAAATTAGTGATAGCCACGTGGTTATAGATAATTAGTTGTACCAACAACCATCATAGCAAGAAACCAACAAATAATGTCTTCTTCTCTTTCACTCGCTTTTTTTTTTTTTTGTGTTAGTACATTGATTATTTTAGATTTCTTTTTTTCGGTGCTGAGAGGATTGTATTCCAAATGAGTGATGCTACAAGGCACTAGTTTTATTGTATCAAAGCCGGTGCCTCTCACGAGAGTTAATATGGTGTGACACAGGGATGTTGGTGTCTTTCGTGGAATCTAATAAGATACAGATGGGATGGTTAATTCCAATATTAATGGGCCTGAGCAAATATGTAGAATTCTATGTTTTAAATTCTCTCTCTCTCTCTCTCTCTCTAATCTTTTTTTAATTTTTTTTGCTGTTGTTGAGATTTAGAGTATTTTTTTTTCCTTTTTTTTTTTTTTAGAGAGTTAGTGAGTGCATTATGAAGGATGAAAAGTACTTGTAGAAAATAAAAAAAAATCTAATAAAATATTAAAAAATATTTTTACTTTTTTTTAAAAAAAATAAAAAATTTTATTTGAAAGAAGTAGCTCTATTTTGAAGCTTTTTTTCATGAGCTCTACTCAATTAATACCGATAAACCATTCTTGGTTTAATAAAAGTTTTATAGTAACCAAAATGCCCATGAATAAATAATATGATTGTATCTATATTGTAACTAACAACTAATATTAGATATATTATTATATTATATTATAATAATATTACAGTATATTGTATCATATCAAGTTATTATATTGTATAATATAAGATAATATAATATTGTATTACAATAATATTATAATGCATTATATTATATTAAACTATATTATAATATATATTATATATTATATTATATTATAATAATATTATACTATATAATAATAATCTAGTACATAAATTTTACTGTAAAACAACGTAATAAACTTGGAAAAAAACCAATCCCAGAATGAGTGATGCTGCCATGACCATCATGGCAACAAACCAAAAGGTGACTCTATTTTTTTTTGTGTAAAGAAGGTGACATGTATTCTTCTACTCTTTTTTCTTCATTGATGTTAGTATGCTAATTATTTTAGATTTTTGTTGGTTATGATAGAATTGCAACCACAACAATTTCTTCTCATATAATATCATCTTGCTTGTGCTATTCCAGATAAGTAATACTATAAATACAATAATTTCGTTCATATAGATATTTTATCCGATCATATAATACAAAGAGGTTGGTGCCTTTCACGAAAATTAGTGTGGTATGGTAAAGAAGAAATTATACTCTACACCAAATACACAACGTGGCCATGCACCATATCAATTGCTTCTCTCTTTTTTGTGGGCTCCATTCATCATATGCTCATCTTAATGATTGGCCCATAATAAGGAGACGAGATAATTGGTAATGGTGGAGCACCATAAAATGCACATGATATAAGGTACAATTTCCCATAAAAATCATGGAAACAAGTATGGTACAAGAGTGATGGCCAAGCAATATTAGTGGCTGAGAAAAATTTGTGCATTCCAAAGGATTTTGCATTTTGGAGAGCCTTTTCTTCTTTTTCCTTCTTTTGGGATTTAGCCATACCATAGACCTCCATGGTGTTGCATGGATAGGTGCAACAGGGATCATAATACCATCCTGCTGGCTGCTGTCCTTAGTCAAGAGCAGAACTCCATTCAACTGGTTGAATAGAAATGAAAATCTTCACATGAATACTTTAATCTCTATATCTATTTATATGCATGCAATTTCATCCATGAATGTGGTTAAAATGTCAATTGAAAATGGATGAAACCATCATATACCCATAAGCATCCAATGTTCGGGGGCTTTGCTAACTTTAAAGAACTTCCTCTGCTACTTGGCTTACTCAGCTTTCCTCGTATTTTTGTAGCCTGACTTCAAATAAACCATAGCCTTACTTTATACACCTTGACATAAATGATCACGTACCAAAAAGACATAATTATATGAAATCTTACATAGGATAATTAATCTTGCCCAATAACGTATCTTGTTTATTTGCTACACAGGAGTTCATAATGTCTCCAAGTGGATTTATTTTTTTTTGGTTAGTAAACCAAAATTTACTAAATCAGCTTAAAATAAATACAATCGTGGAAATCAAAAAAATAAAACGTTTAACAATTGAACAGAAAAGTAGATCTTATACGAGCAGTGACATATGATGCCGTCTCATCTACAATACTATTAGCTTCTTTAAAAATATGTTTTACTACAAAACTTTGAACATATGCATCTATATATACATAATTCTGCATCAAGGGATGACTTAGTGAATTCTGAAGAAGCTGAATCAGTCAATCACTTAATAATTGTCGATGAATCTCCTTCTAAAATTATATAAGAAGCTTTCAGGATTTTAATTGTATATAACATATCTTTCTATACGGTTCACATCTCTATCGTAGAAACCACTTAATAACCATCTTCGGTGGATCCCCTTCCAAGTGGATTCTTGAAGATCCAATGTTCCAACCATCTTTTTTAAAAAGACAAGCAGGTCTAAGTTGTTTTCTTTAGAATGTACATGAGAAATTTTTTTTTGCATGTTCGGTAGCTGATCTCGAGCAAATACTTAAAACCTAAAGAACCATAAACTTAAATCCACACTTGCACTAATTAAAAGGGAATATATTACCAATGTTTTGCTTGAACGCTCAAAAAAATAAAAAGGTTACAACTGGGATCTTTGTATAAACAAATTTCTCTGTGTCTTTATTAGCTTCGATAAGATTTTTATCTCCCTCTTAGTCTTATCATGCCTTCTACTATGAGGAAGAATTCGCATCCAACCCTCCTTAAATTGCATATAATCGGGAAAAAAAAAAAAATCTTACGATCAAGATGCACATTGAAAGAAAGAAAAAAAGTAAATGATATTGAAATATAAGAAAAAAAGTAAATGATATTAAAATATCAAAAACATAATTTTAATATACACTTTTCGAACCTTCGATGGCTTCATGGTGATTGACATGGCATTTATGAACGATTCAATTAGATTCTAATGTGTCGCATATGGTAAAAGCATTTTGTATCATATATGGCCATACATTCATGCTTACACTTTTTTAATTTTTTTAGGGGGAGAATAAAAATCCCAAGCCATGCATAAATTGGAGAACAAAAATATAATATTTACAATCCAAAATACTAAACCAAAGAGACAATGAGAGAATGACCGATATTCTTGAATAAGATGTATATCTGTGTTCTTGTCCTTGAATCATGAACCCGAGCAACCTCATGGAGAAGCTTGTATTTCTACCGGGCACTTATGGCAAAATCATTGATTTTATCATCACCCGCTCTACAAATTGGATTGAATCTTGATTCTCAACAAAAAGCAGCTTGTTGTTGTAGTTGCTGTTGCTATTGTGGCTTGGGCATTTAAAGAGGCACATGTAACATCTATGGTTGCTGATGTCTTAGGTGGTGAAGATGGAGAGCAATCTTGGAAACTAATATAGAATTATTATGTTACACATGGAGTCTACCTTCTACCCTCTGATTAAAGCCTTTTTTTTAATTTTTTACATCATTATCTTTTTGAAATCATGACAGGTTTATAGCAATTAATTCAGTAATGGTATGTTAAAAAAATAAATTTAGTAACAACCCATTTAAAGCAACGAATATTATTGGCATCAGATGATCATAGAAGAGAAGGGAACGGATCAAGCTTGAGGACGAGAAGGGTTGACGGCTCGGTCGGGCCGGGCCAACACTGGCCCATATCATAATTAACGACCCAGGCCCATGATCCAACTCAGCTGGCCGTTGCGGGCCTGGTGCTTACGGATTTCTTTTCGCGGGGCTGTAGCTAAGCTGGGAAAGGAAATTTTTAAAAGAAATTCGAAAAAGAAAGAGAAACCGCCAGCTCAGCGAATCGGACTCGCCTCCAAATGCCTCTCCACCCCTCCCGGTCCCCCGGTTCGTTCGAGAAAAAGAGCGGGGCGATAGCCATTGCCCACCCGACGGACGAGAGTCTCTCCACCAAAAGGCGGACGGCTCCCGCACACCATCGGGCTTGGATTCTACCGCCGACCCTTCCTCTAGGAGGCAGCTCGAAGCCGCCGATCTCGGTAAGTCCTCTCCTCTCCTCTTCGCCCTGCCTCCCTCCCCCTAATTTTTTCCCCCTTTTCTTCATCGTCTCAATCTCCGGCTACACCTTCCTTTTCCACTCGAATCTCGGCTCCGGCAAGGTTATGCTGCTCGAATCCGCGAAGATTGCCCATGATTTGGCCGGATCTCTAATCCTCACCCTTACCCTAATCCCATTCAAGCCAGATTCCCTGTTTCATGCTCGGATCTGTATGCATATACCTAGATTTGCTTTGCTTTTGCTTCGATCTGGTTGATCTCGTGTTGGATTTGTGATGTTTGCTTATTTTTGCATTTTCGTTTTCCTTTTTCAACACTTTAGACCTCTGAAATCTGCAGCCCCTTCAAATTTCTCAATGGTTAAACTATTTCATTTATCTTTGATTCCTTGCTGTACAATAATGTCAGTATTTTGCATCTTTTTCTCTATTAGAGTATCTTTTTTTTAAACTTTTGTTGAGCAGCTATCTATGAACTTGAATTTTTCTATCTGCTGGGTTATCCATGAACAATAGACCTGACTGTGGGTGTTTTTCTCGCTTTTCTTTTAAATTTTTGTCCCACAATTCAAAATCCTTTTGCCAGATAAACTATCTCGGAAACATGAGCAGGTTACATGTTTCTATGCGCTAATCTCTCTTGCAGAAATCAAAATCTTAGAATATAATTTTTAAGGTCGTCGCAGTCAGTCCCAAGTTTCAACCAACTGATATTTTCATGAAATTGTTGCCTACTGCAACAAATATTCTGAAAGAAAATTCAAGTCAGCCTTCTCCCCGGATTGGTATCCTGGTGTTGTCATTATTTTTCTCCGGCATGGAATTTTCTTGCCTTAGCTGTTCCAGCTCAATTTCTTCTTCTTCTTCTTCTTCTTTTTTCCGAATGTGTTAATATTAGCCTTAGTCTCGAGGTCAATATATTCTTTTCTCTCTCCAGCTCCAATTTCTTCGTTCAGATCAACTGCAGAATGGCTGCTTCCAATTTGTTATTTAGATCATCATTTTGATCTGCAGCTGAGATTTATCAGCTTTTGGCTGTTCTATTCTGACCTTGAAATCATCTATGATCTTCTCATCCTCCTTTAGCTTGCTTTTGTCAGATGTAGTATGGAATTTTCCTTTTTTGACTGTTGAACTTGATCTTGATATAAATGTTTCCATTCAGATATCCTTAAAAATGATCCCGAATTCAAAAGTTCATTAAGCTTCAATATTTTTTCTCATCTTTTGTAATAATAAACTGTACTCTCAATATCATATGCTTGTAGTGCTTGTAGTCTAATAATTTCCCTTTACTGTTCCTATGAAAAGGTGATCGATTATAGATTTCAACGTAGTGGGATATGGTTCAGAATAATGCTAAATTACTTTTATTTCTGGAGTAATTTTAGAAATCAGAGCATCTAACAGTGTCTTGGAATAAAAAGTCTGGTTTGACTAATCAGAGCACCTAACGGTTGTGGGAAGAAAAGTATTGTAAGTCAACATAAACTCATGGGACCTTGCTGACTTGCTTAACAATTGGAAGGGACTCTAAAGACTAGTTTCATTTACAAAAATAATTTTCTAAAATTACTGTATTGTTTTACTTTTTTGGATAAAGATAGTAGGTTCTTGGGCATTATGATACTCATCTTTTTGCCCAATTCCATTTTCCTTTTGAAACATAATTGGCATAACTTGTGCTGATTGGTTGCTGCGTGTTATCATGAAATAGTATGCATTACTATGATTATTATATCTACATGTTGTTTCAAATATTGCCTTGGTACAGGTTGTTACGCCTAGATACGGGTCAGTACACAACTTGGTACATCTCAGTATGCCTTGATACACCTCAGTATGCCCGACCCAAACTTGGGTTTTGTCACCTAGTATGGTATGGTGCGCCCTGTATAGGTGGTATGGCAGTCCATGACTTGTATGTTTAATGAATTTTACTTATGTGCAACATTAACGTCGGCATAAAGTTGCCAATATAACACCTATAAAGAATTTGTGTAACGTAAATATTCTAAAATTTGTGGAATAACTTTTCTGGCTTCTATATTTCTTGTACTTTTCAAAATTTTTAGATTTTTTATTTTTTATTTTTTTGATAAACTCTGAAACTTGGAGAGAAACTATAGAAACTACCAAAACCATAACTCCACAGGCTTGGCACTGAAACAAAAACCAAGTTTTTAAAGGTTGGTCCATTTGGTAATGATCAAGTTTTGTTATTATTCAATTATCAATGATTGCCTGATTGGCCTTCTTTGAAGGTTGTTTTTATGATTGTCATTACTTTGAGGCAACATATAGTGCTAACTGTTAGAATGCAATAATTAATTAACTAGTTTGTCTTTATATTTACTTGAATTATATATTTTTCTGATGCTATACTGGACTTTTAATCATCAGCTCATGAACATTTTTTTTTTGTGGTTTCCTTCTTTTCTCTTGGGTCTTTGTGATCGATTGAGATTTATTCAATGGTGACCTCTGCCCATTCGTCTTATACAGGAAGGACATCGAAGTTTCAATGGCTTCAACAAGGAAATCGAGAAATGTGAACAAGCGCTTTGCAAAAGTGAATGATGAGTGGCTGGATAAAGATGCAACAATTGTGAACAAAAGTAAAACACGAGTAAGTATATGTGGCCTTGGCAAACCTCATAGTTTCTTCTCGTGCAAAATCTATTTTGTTGGTCTGGTGACACATTGGTTTTAGCTCAATTTTTCATCTTTCGCTTATGGATGGATGGATTCTATGTCAGCTACATTCATTATATTGTTGTTGCCATGTAAATGATTAGATGATGCAAACTGGACAACCGCTTCAACATACCATAAAAAGATCCCTGATTGTTTATCTTATTTATGAACTCTCTTGCTGACAGTCTACTTGTCAGATGAGTTTATTGGCATGAGGTGAGATCTACAGAACTGATCTCCACTGCAATTAGAATATACAAGATTTGTTGGATGCTAGGTTTTTATGAGCTGTTAATTGTGTTCATTTTGTGAACTCAATGATTGATGAGGGGCAATTCTAGACTTAATTGTTCAAGCTAGGATACATTCACAATGCTAACAACTTAGTTGCCATCCCTGTTTTGACGTTGCTGCTATTATGTTGCTGCTCAATGGTGTGTTTTTATGGCTTGAAAGTGGTTCCTGAAACCTTGCTTGAAACCATGAAAAATGTGTAGGGCATTTCCCCCTGTTGCCCTAAAGCTCATCCTTGGTTATGTGTGGTAATCCTGCAAACACATGGTGGATCTTTTGGTTGTTCTACAGTATCTTTACAAATCACCTTCTTAAAGTTCTGGAATCACAAATCAGCAAACAACTGTGTTAGTTGTTTGCTGATTTATATGATACATATATGGTTTTGTGTTATGTCAGATACTATACGTATTCTTCTTACAAGTGTCCAAGGAAACTATTCGCATTGATTGACTAATATCTTTCTTTGAGCAAATGAAAGGGAGGAATGTTTTTGCTTTTTACCTTTACTCCTACTAGAAATTCTTCAAAGAGAAGAATATGATTAGAAAGCATCCGTGAAAAGATCCCTTCTTTTTGTTTATCCCTCCTATTACTGTGCTGATTCTGCCTCTAGTTAAATTCCAGAATTTATCCCCTTAATTTAGATGGCATGTTGAAGTGCATGGCATGAAATTTCAGATCAGTAGCATCTGAGATCTCCCAAATGATTTCTTAAACTATTCTCCATGCTTAAATGAGCAAAATTGAGTGAAGAGGTCTAGAGAAACAAGAGATATGAGAAGGAAAGAAGAGATGCAGAAAGGAGAATAGGAAATGACTTGTTATTCACTTCTTTGATTCATTAGTGATCCTTATACTTCATAACCTGGATCTGCATTGTACCTATATGTTATACTTGATAAATTTTTATAGTTAGTCTTTATCTCTGTATTATATTTACTCATTGTAGTCTATCAAATGGATGCATACCGGACTCTTGTTCTTCTTAGATTTTAGATATATCGGCTATGTTATTTTTTATTTAGTACAGTGATGTGTGCATATACAATGTTTTTGATATTTCACTATATAACTAAACCAGTAGTACAGATATATCCTGTATTCTGAATCAGCACATTACTCGTTACGATTTTTTTCAAACTTCTGGTAATATGTCTATGCAGAAGAGGAAATTATCCGACATGTTAGGTACTCAATGGAGCAAAGAAGAGCTTGAGCGTTTCTATGAAGCCTATCGCAAATTTGGGAAGGACTGGAGAAAGGTTTGCCTATGTTGTTCTCTGAACCTGCTTTATTTTTGAGGTTTCTTTGTGATATATGTTGTTTTACACCAATGCTGTAATTATTGAACAAATGAATTGTTGCTATTTGGTTTCTGTCAAAATGCATGTTATGTCAGATGGATGACTTGAACCAGGGGTTCCTTTTCTTTTTCTCAAGTTACGAAGTATTAAAACTTCTGCATGTATTAATAATCTTCTAAAAGTATTGCTTCTTTTGGGTTACCAGGTGGCTGGTGCAGTACGTAATAGATCGTCAGAAATGGTGGAAGCTCTTTACAATATGAATAGGGTAAAGTGTATTTTCTCGATATGATATTTTATTCCTTGAATTTGTGCAACCTTTCTGTAATCCTATAATTATGTTCTGTTTCTGAAATAAATGTTAGCTGCAAAAGCACTTTGAAGCATGTAATTCTATTTACTTGCTTATAGCCATTTAATCAGCTCCTGCATATCATAAATATGAAGAGGGAAGGCAAAAAAGAAACACAGACATGCACATGCATTTTGAAGGGTGCAATGTGCCTGCACATTCATTTCTGTTTGCTTGATTGTGCATGTTACTCATGGATTTTTTTTAATAAATTTAGTTTAGATTAACCTTTATATTTACATGATCTTCACATTCTTCTTCATATAGACATACATAAATTCAAATGCATCTATCGTGTATAACAATCTGTCAAATATTCTCTTTCCTAAAATTTTTGTGAAACTACTGTAACTTCCTGTCTCCAAACTAATATAATCCTGAGCACGAAGAAATTATGATTCATACACTAATACTGAAACAAAATAATAAATACCTTTTGATAGAAGTTGCATATTATGATCCATACATCAATACTGAAACAAAATAGTAAATACCTTTTGATAGAAGGTTCATCTTAACTGCTGCGGTATTATGTGGTTTAACACTTTGATACTGTTTTTTTCTTTAACTAAGTTTTCCTTAAATCTATGTTTGTGATCATATGGTTCTATGACGTTAACGACTTTGGCTTGTTGATGAATCTATCTTTTGGTATTTACTAACATTATCATGTAGTTTGCATGGAGTATCTTATCTATTGTTTTCTAGTTTTATTTTACTCTCTTGCTGGTTGTGTCATTCTTGTTGGTTACCATTCACCTTGAATGTTTTTACTACATATACTGTTATTATATGTTCTCAAATACCAGTATGAGCCACAAAATTGTTGGATCAAACCTTACCTTTAAACATGACAATCTGCATGAACAGCTTGATGACATAGACCCTACTAACATTATCTTCAAGATGCTTCTGTGATTCTTGAAATTCAGATTGAACTGTTGCACAGGTCCAAAGTTTTATGATTATGTAATCCTGCAAGCAATGAAAATTCTTCATATGTCTCAGTTATGAACATCAGACCACTGTGACAATGGCTACTTGAAAATTCAGTTATGAACTTCAGCTTTCGATGCACCAGATTCAAGGTTAATGATAAGCAACTGAGGTTAACCACTTGACTATTGATTCTTTGACTCAAAGTTGTATTCTGAACAACTTTGAACCTTGAAAATTCCAGAACAAGATCAGTTTTTTAATTTGATTTATTTCCGATATGATTGAAGTTATGATGAACCATGTTGCGATGGATATGCTGGTTGGAGTGTGTCCGTGTTGAATCCTTCTGATGCCCAATAGTTTTTTCTTGTGGTCTCGTTCCTAGTGTAATATTTACGCCCGCATCATGCTGTGTCAACACGTGTACTTCAGGGTAAATCAGAGAGTCTCAAATAGGAGAACTGCTTAGAAATTTTTTTCAGTATTCCAGTGGATAACATTATCTGATCGCCTTGGGCTATGTGTCATGACCTGACCTATTGAATGGTTGAGCATTCTTTTCTTTGGCCAATAGAGGTACAGGATAAATTTTTTTTATAATTTTACTACAACCATTTTAGAGTACACTCTTGTTGTTTTACTCTCTTAATTTTTATGATGATGTCTTGAGAAAGAGCAGACCTCATAAGTCGTGTGTTTTGTTCATGGATATAACTGAAGTCCTTATGCAATTTCAGGCATACTTATCCCTTCCAGAAGGAACAGCTACTGCAGCTGGCTTGATCGCAATGATGACGGATCACTATAATATTCTGGTGAGATTGGATATCAAGTTGCATATTGATGTTACTGTAAATATATAGGCTTATTTGGTGCTCAATTGCTGTATTGTTTTTGTACATTTAAGCATGCGTGTGCACTCACACGCATGTACACGCACATGTACATGCATTTATGTATATTTATATGTGTGGGTGTGCCAACATGGGTGCATGCATCAGTTTGATCATGGAGAGATCACTATATCTGGAACCTTATCCATGCATGCGTGCGAGTGAGTGACTTTATACATTAGTGAAGTTGATAATGTAAAGATCACTATCTTTGAAACCTTGAGTAAAGCACCTGTGTAAATATTTCATGTACGTGGTACCATAAAGGATGTGCCTGGTCCAACTTTCCAATGCAAAAGTGTAGTCTCTTTGTTTATATGGATTTAAAATTCCATATTAATCATGCCTACATACTCTCTCCTATTAGGAATGTAATACAGCTCCACTAGACTTGGATGTTTTTATTTAAGTGCAGCAAGGAAATCTCCTTTTGTAGTACAGAGTTGCTTTTGCTTTTAAAATTCATGAAGTTGTTGGACCTGATGAATTATATGCTGGACTGATGAAGGCAAAATTACTAAAATTAACTGACATTTTCAATAGACAAAACAATATGGATTAACTGACATTTTCAATAGACAAAATAATATGGATTTTAAATTAAAAAAAAGTGGTTTTGTCTGTATAATACAAAACATGTTAAAAAGGGAAAATGCCTATATTTGTCATAGCACCTGTACTGATAAGCATTGCTGCCCATTGATACCATAAAGTCCATATCCACCACCAAACACTGCCAGAATTCCTGGTTTTTGCCCCATGCCAGTAATTTAAGAAGCTGAGTTTAAATTATGGATGATAGTTTAAATTACATACTGTAACCATAACCATGAAGCCTTTTTCCAACTAGTTGGGTTTGGTTTCATGAATCCTCATGCACCAAATTTCATACTTAAAACTATGTGATAGGTGGAAATCTTCGGCTTAAAACTTCTCATTGCTGCGCAAGAACTAATTGTTAGAACCGTTACCTCATAGAGGAAGCACACGGTTGTGGTGCTTAGCCTTTAAAAATCATATTCTTGTTGATACACAACTTGAAATGGACTTCTAACAATAAAAAATAAGGTGTTTATATTAAAGCGGCCACCCTATGTCCATTATTCTCTGGTCTGTAAATTCTTTTTAACATGCACTGGTCCCATAACGTGGAGAGCAATTTCAGTTTTCAAGAACCTCCTTATCATTCACAATTAAGCATATTGAGTTTGATTGCAAAGATGTTTGCCATGGTTATTGACAATTATTTCACCTTCCAATGATAAACCTTTAGTTATTTAGGGATATAATTTTTGCATAGTTAACATTGTATTAGTATATATTATTATAAAAAAGGAAAAGACATCTGTAGGGTGTATGCTCTAAGGTGATATATGGTAATACAATCAGTATGTCCTTGTTTTCTGGGTGCACTGGATGAACTTTTGTAAGATATTATTGCTTTTTGTATAGTTGTTTCTTTTTATGATTTTCAAGATATCTAATGTTTGTGGCTGTTAACCGGACAGCCATGGTATTGCTACACTTATAAGAGATATTCTTTGCTACAACTGAATTGGTTCTTTTAGTGCTGCAATATGTTCTGAAAATCTCATGGCTATGCTTCTGAAATTTTACACAGTCAACCTTAATTTTGATCTTGTTACTGTTTGGTTGGACAACTTGGCTGTTATCTGAAGCAAGGAACTATCAACTGACAGGAAGGGAGTGACAGCGGTCGTGAAAGCAATGATGTGTCAAGAACATCTCGCAAGACTCAAAAGCGTGGCCGGGGGAAATTTCGACTCATGTCGAAAGGTTCCGATGGTCACTATCCTGATCTATTGCAATATCAGTCAGGTCCAACAGCCTCAGGATGCCTGTCATTATTAAAGAAGAAGCGATCTGGAGGTAACTTTCAAGGTTTCAGCATAATGGCCCAATAGACTTTCAGCTGTTTTCTTGATATTTGCTTGTTTCCATCATGCTTATAAGATATATTTTTTGAATACCTTTTTTGGAAGCATTGCTGCTTCATGTGACAATCTACTTGAGACTTGATATGGCCAAGAAGTTCACTGCAAAGCTGTTATATTTTAGAAGATCAGGAGAAATAGATGCAGAAATAAGGTTCGCCATGTCCGTACTGGATCCCGGACTGGTCAGCCAGTCGTACGGTCAGGTATGCTGTCGTACCATTCTGTGCTAGGGCCGAACTGACATAACAGAGAGCAAGAGAGGGAGAATGAAAGTAAGGAAAAGAGAGAGAGGGAAGGGGATGGAAGGAAAGGGAGAGGAGGAAATGGCTTTCGAAGGCCATCAGAGGCTGCTGGAGGTGCTATGGTGGCCGTGGGTTTCCATTCGATCGAAATAGGAGTTTCGGCTCTTGTTTTCTTTTTTATTTTGTACGTATTTGCGAAGTCATTTTCTCAGCGCACTCCCCCCCCCCGCGATGTCTCCCCCCTCTTTCCTTCTCTTCTTTCTTGAGCCGTGTCGAATCAGGATGAGGCCCACCACCTCGAGAGTGGTAGCAACATCGCGGGGGTTCGAGGTGTGCCGAACCACATCAGCGGCTAATCGGTGTGGTTTGGGTGTTCAATTCAAAATGTTGGCGAAAATGGAGTGGGGGGGAGAGAGAGAGAGAGAGAGAGAGAGAGAGAGAGAGAGAGAGAGAGAGAGAGAGGAGGAAAGGAGAGGGAAAGGCCGGCGGTGGCCCGTCAAGGTCTCTAGAGCTTCGCGGCCCTCTACGAGATGCAAGAAGAGAGAGGGGAAGGGAGAGAAGAGGAGTGAGGGGAAGACGATGGAGAGGCTATCGGAGGGTGGCCGAAATCTGTCCCGCGGTTGCCGTGGGTTTGAAATAGTGGCAACGCATGTTTCGAACCTACGGCGATTGCGGGATGGATTTGGGTTGCACCTATTTCGAATCCCAATGACCGCAAGGTAGATTTGGAACATTCGGTAGCCGCCTCATTGCCTTCCCCTTCTCACCCTTCTTCCCTCTCTTTGCTCTCATTTCCTCTCATGGACTGCAGTGCTCGGGATGCATCGGCTGCCCTCCAAGGGCCTTTGCAGCCCTCTGATGGTCATTACCAATGTCACGTTCCGAATCTAGTACCTTGATCGGTCATGCGACATGGCTGCATAAACCCTAAAGCAAGGTCCTAGAGAATATGCAAGGCCTTAGATTCCATAATAATCTTAAATTTTAATGAACACAAATGATATCAATTCATAATAAAATATTCCATAATAACAAATAACATGTACAATTGACAAAACTCAGCCACTCGACTGGCATTGATATTACCAAGGTTTACGGACTCGGTACCAGAATCTATGCGGGTAGCCGACTGGTATGGTATTGTCCCGCCTTGTACCGCCAATAAAAAAATAAAAAAATTTCATCCAATGGCAAAAAAAAAAAGAAAAAAATAATCCTGTATTGTACCGTCCTGTACCGGACCAAACCATCCGGTACCATACCGTACCGTATCGATCGGTTTGGTCCGGTTCAAGTCATTTTCCGAAAAATTGGCCTGAATTGTTTCGATTTTTTGTCGGTACGGTATGGTATGGGGTGTACCGACTGGTTCGGGCTAGTACGGAATACCATGGATGTTACTCTATCTATTTAATCCTTTCAATCATGATCCCAACCATAGCCAAGCATATGCATCATGCAACTTCGGAAAAAGAGAGGAAAGAAGGGGTTGTGAGCTTTACAACCCAGTAAGAATTTCCACACACCAACACCAATAGAATAATAATAAATGAGAAATTATCAATAGTTGATATTTATATAAATTTTATGCCACAAGATACCATAAAACATGCATAGTAAACACGTTTTTTTGCATAATAAATCATATCATATAATTATCTCGAGACAATATACAACGGATTCTATCATATTAAGGTGCTCTTCTTTAGACTACTACCTGGCCTGTGGTAAGACATCAACAAGTAGCTAGTCTTATAGACTACCACAAGCACTTGCGGTAGGGTAATAAATGGCGAGTCTTATGGACCACCACAATTATGTTTCAAGCTTGTGGTAGGGTATCAATAAAGTAGTTAGTCCAAAGGACCATAGATGCTCAACTCCGAACCACCACAATCGCATTTCAAGCTCGTGGTGGGGCACCAATAAAATGGTTGGTTCAAAGGACACAAATGCTCAATCCTGAACTACTATAGCTATGTTTGAAGCCTGTGGGTATTAATAAAGTGGCTAACCCAAAGGACCACAAGTGCTGGACTTTGAACTACCACCACCACATTTTAAGCTCATAGTATGGCACCAATAAAATGGTTAACCCAGAGCATCACTACCCCACATCAGTTACACAATTCGATTATATGCTTGTTGAGTATTATAATTCAAAATAATACTCTTTTATAAAATTTGATGCACGTGATTACCAAAATCCATTCAAGTCAGGATCAATAATATGTCATACATAACTTCATAAAGAGCCAAATATATATATTTAACAAACAAATATATAGCATGCAATTATCAAAAGCCACATAAATCATAATCATTGATGCTTAAAATAATTTTTATATAAGTAGGTGATCAATGTCGAGGAAGTTTTACCTATACCGACAATAAACTCTGGAACATATTTACCAGTCCATGACTAGCATGTCCAATCAACGATATAATTCCAACACATCGTCGTTCAATCATCAGCATAAGAAATAAATAAATTATCGCTAGTATCTTAATTTCAAAGCTCTAATATCTGCATAAATTTTAAATCTACTTTTCTTATCCTCCCTATTCAGAATTAAATAATTAAATAAGAAATTAGAGTTTTATCTTGACTTATGAACTAGAGTATAAAATCTCTTGCTCAGCATCTTCTTACTTAGACGATTGCTCCCATCCATAATCAAAACCAAAAATCAGAAAGAGCTATAAAGTGGTTGTCATCGATGGTAGAAAAGTTATGAGAGAAGAAGGCATGGTTGGTTGAAGAACGGCATTCAACAGTCCAAGTCAATCAAACAATGTAATCAAATCCTTCGGATCAAAAGACGGGTGTCCAATCAAGGTTTGGGTAATAAATTAGAGATTGTCAATGATGAATCCATGAATAACCAATAAAGGCCGGGTTGAAAGCCGACAAGCTGGGTGGTTGTTTGTAATATTGACTTTGAACCCCTCATGGGAGTCAACCTGGGGTCTCTCAAACCCTCTGTTTGGACCCACTAAACCATGGTGAGAGAGAGAGAAAAAAGAGAGGAGAGAGAGAAATAGAGATGAGAGAGAGTAGAGAAGAGAGAGAAAGCTCTCTTCTTCTTCTTCTTCTCCTAAATTGAGAAACTCAACTCCTCTCTTCTCAAAGCAAGGATTAAAGGTTGGTGACTAAGGGTGGCAATGGCCTTAAGTGGCTCTCATAATGGTGATTGGCCGGCGACGGGAAAACATGAGAAGAATAAGAGGAAAATCAAAGGCTGAAGTTCGATCTTTTCTCTCCCCCCCGGATCGGCTCACTGACCGGCCCAAATTGATGATTGATGGTGGTGAACAGGGAAGGCTAAAACAGGGCATACTCAAATCGAATTTATCGTGATGACGTCCAGCGATAATCCGGGCAGCAATAGCGGTCTCAAGAGTGGAGAAGATGAGGAAGAGAAAGACTCAACGGTAGAGGTTCACTACATTGGCTCCAGAGAGAAATCAAAGCTTGATCGTTGATGAATCTCAATGGGAATCAAAATATTTCACTGTGGAGGTCAACGGTGGTTGGGAAAAATTCACCGATGTGGGTTTGCCTAAGAGGGGAAGGGCTCTTTATATAGAGGAGACTTAGGGTTACAGCCATTTGATGATCCCTAGGACTCCATCTCCTCTTTGAAATCCACGAGTAGGAAGACTCCCATTGGGAGTTTGACTCTATAGAGGATGGTTATTTGGATCTCACATTCTCCCCCTGCCCCTATCCCCCCTCCACAAATAATTTTGTCCTCGAAATTAACATACTGAAGCTCAAATCTTGAAAGTACTCAATCTCCATATCATCCTCAAGCTCCCAGATAATCTCTCTTAGCGTGCTTGCTCCACAAGTTCTCGATATAAAAATTCTATGCTTTCTTAGAACTTGATCCTTTCCATCCACAATACATAGCAAAATTCTCTTGATCTGCTAACCTTGCATTAGAATACTATAATTCCTTGCCTATGAAATCAATCAATTTTGATTAGTTTCATACATAAATTATAACTAGCCTAATCTACTATTAACATAACCAAAAGAAAGTCTGAGCTTCGGACGCCCTTCTTGATTTACATTCTTCCTGCCTCTCTTAACTTCCCCCATGATTTAATAGTTAGACATTTATCTTAGAAAAAAGCTCAAGTCCCTTCAAGCAAATGGAGTAGGAGATAGAAGAAGATCTATGCCAAAACATTCCATGTCCAAGCCCCATTGAAAGACTATCAATCTGTTAACACTAAATTTGAGATGTCCAAAAGTCTCCCTAACATTGTATACAATAGGAGTACCCACTAGTGAGAATTGCATAGCTACATTCAGGTTAGCCAAAGAATCAACAACATTGTCCTTCTCTTGATCAATAAAATCCCCCTCTACTAGAAAAACTAGCTTAAGTCTTCCATTATAATAACTTTCCAAGTCAAAGAATTACTATTTCGATCTGGTTTCAAAATAACTCAAACCATCATATTTTTGTTGCTTGTTCTAATCTAAATCCATCGAATCCTCTAGGTTTATTGGATTAATTCTGACAAGAATATCGTTTTATATCAGAATCTAAAAAGATCTAACCTTTCAAATTTTTGATATAACTAGAGTAGAATTTTTTTAGTTTCTTTGTCCTTGCTATGCCTCAAGCATATAACATCAAGATTAAACCTTGATCCACTTGTCCATGTTTGAAGCCAATATATCAGCTTCACCATCCTCTCAAAACTCAAATAACTTTATTAGACCAATTTGAATTAATCCTGACTTTCGTGAAAGTTCAATTAGACAACCGAGATCAACTTTTCTCTTAGAAGGTTAACTTCAACCTATAACAAACAAGAATACTCCAAGTCAACATCTCTATCAACTTGGCTATTTCACCTATAGCTTTCTTCACCACGATTCTTAGCATCAATCAACCATCTTGCCTTGAATCTTTGTCCCTTATATGTTAAACTCATATAAGTCCACCAAGATCAATTTCTCCACTCAATTCAACAACAGTAGCAAGATGTTTTAGATCAACTCAAAAACCTAAACTTTGACTTGAATTTTAACACGCCCAACTGTTGTGGAATGGGGCTGATGCAGCCTCGGCCCGTTTAGGGTCGGCCGCCGACCTATCCCAATGGATTATCTGGGTGGAACGATGCGACACTTCGCCCGCGGTTAGCCGTAGGTCGGCCTAAGCCGACCAACAATTCCGGCCGACCTACTGAACATCGCTTCCTAGCAAGATGATGTAGGCCTTTATACCTCATTCTCGTTGGGTCTAGATTGGTCGCCAAGCTACATGAACAGGATGACCTATCATAGTTCGTCAATGGCTGACCTACAATCGTTCTTGCTGAAACTGTATCCTCTCCGAATCGGAAAACTAGAATAAAGGGAGAATCTTTCGCAATCCTATCTTCCAAGAAGAAAAGAAATTTTTCGAATCAATCCAGGACGATAAACTCAGAAAGCCGTTAGAGTCCGAAACGGATACGACTCCAATTCCTCCCCTATAAATAAAGGAGCTCCGGAATCCTCCAGGTATGCCATTCAATTCGATGCTTTCTCTCCTCATTGTTCTTCAATCTCGTAATTTGAGCGTCGGAGGGTCTTTATCGGAGAACACTTCGGTGGGGACTTTATTGCAGGTGAACGGTCGAAGCTTCAGTAAAGTTCATCCTCGGCCTCATATTCCTCAGTGGTCGAGCTTCTCCATCCTCGTCGGCCGACCTTAAGTCGGGAGATTCAGGAGCAACAGTTGGTGCTAGAGGAAGGGCCTCGGCTGATTTCGAGGTCTAATTTTGAGGGAAGAAAGCACGCCATCGGATATCATGAGAATCCGAAGGGGAACATCAAACGCGTCCCAGCGTTCTAGTGGTCGGAGGTCCTACAATGCTCAGCAGGTTAATACTTCTCCACCACCAATTCAGGAAAACCCACTAACGGCGTCGGCGGTCTCACAGGAACAGTATGACGCGCTACTTCATCAGGTGCAAGCACTATCAGCCACTGTAAGAGAAATACAACAAGCCGACGAGCGCCGCCTAGTCGAAGAAAATTCAGGTCTGGTCTGGATAGGGCCGGAGGAACGACGCCCCCAAAGCCCAAGGGCGGAGGCCAGTCGTCACAGCTGACCTATTTGTCCTTCATGTCGAAGACCTGAATGCTTGTCCACACCAATTTTCAGAAGAGGCTCTACCTCGGGCCATGAGAGTCCTCAGTATCGAGCCACTCGTGAGGACATGGAGAAAAAGCTCAAAGAGATGCAATGGTAGCTGGATGCGTTACGGGAGCCGAGGCAACAAGGGGAGGATTTAGGGTTCAATGTCGATCCCCCGTTCACTTGGAAGATTATGAATGAACCTTTGCCACGTCGGATCAAGATCCCTCGGATGGAGCTTTACGATGGAGCGGCCGATCCCGTAGACCATCTGAACAGCTTTTGAACTCTTATGCATCTACAAGGGGCAACCAATGCAATACTATGTCGAGTTTTTTCTTTAACTTTGAGAAAGGTGGCTCGATATTGGTACTCGAACCTGAAATCCGGCTCCATAGATTTCTTCTATTAGTTGAGCCGTCTGTTCGTTGTCCACTTCGTAAGTAGTCGTCGGCAACGTCGTAACTCTGACTTTCTCGTGAGCATTAAGCCATGGGAGAATGAGCCCCTTCGAGAGTATATCAATCACTTCAATGCAGCCACCTTAGAAGTCCAAAATTTAGATCCATCGGTGGCCATGACGGCGCTCAAGGCTGGCCTCCTCCAAAATGACCTTTTGTTCTCCCTCAACTTGGACTATCCGAAGGACTTCGCCGAGATGCTAGAATGAGCGAAGTATGCCCAGACAGAAGAGGCTTGGGACCGGCAAGGAAGTAGCCGAGATGTTAGGTCGGGTCCACCTCAAAAATAGGACAAGAAAAAAGACCATAGACGGATGCAGCATCATCGGGAGGAGCCACGGTTTCATCAATCGCGCACCCCACCTCGGAGTAGCCGATCAACATCTCCAAAGCCGCAAGGTCGATCTAGAACTCCACCTTGGAGATTCAATTACCACACCCCTGTCAACACACCCCGGGCTCAGATTCTGATGGAGATCGAGCGACGAGAAGATATACCTCGACCCAGGAAAATGATAACTCCTGCTCGAGTAAGAAATCCAAGGAAGTATTGCTGATATCATCGTAACCACGGGCATGATACTGAGGAGTGCTGGCAGCTCAAAGAGGAAATAGAGGTATTAATCAGGTAGGGATGACTTTGACATTGTGGATGAACGGCGAATCCGGGTTGTGACCAACCTCGACCAGATGAACTGCGCGAAGAACAGTCGGCTGCGGGAGAGATCAAAGTATTGCTGGAGGAAACCTTGGTGGAAACACTTCGAATCAGGACCGATCAGGAGAAGGACCGAGGAAGAGGAAAGCAGGCAATGAAATTACTTTCACTGATGAAGATCTTGAAGAGATAAGTCAGCCACATGACGATCCTGTAGTCGTTTCTCTGAATATTGCTAATTATGATGTACATCGGGTTCTTGTTGATAATGGAAGCTCGGTGGATGTTTTGTTTTATGATGTCTTTGTTCGGATGAACTTGAATCCTGAACTACTGACGAAGAGGAATATATCTCTAGTCAGATTTTCTGCCACTACGGTTTTAGTGGAAAGGACTATCTCACTAACGATAAAAGCTGGACGAGTTTCGAGGCAGGCAGTTGTTGACATAATTTATTTCGTCGTGAATAGCCCCTCCGCCTACAATGTCATCTTAGGTCGGCCAGGCCTAAATACCCTCCAGGCTATAGTGTCGACTTATCACTTGAAGGTCAAATTCATGGCTCCACATGAAATCGGCGAGCTCAGGGGAAACCAATCGGTCGCAAGGGAATGTTACATGGCTACTTTGCGTGGAGTGGTGGCTGAAGAGCAACCCATGAATGAGTTAGACGTCCGGGATGAATAAACTAAACAAAGAGGCTCTCCGGTAGAAGAACTGATCTCTGTATCGATCAAGGACGATCCAAACAAGGTTGTGAAGGTCGGCTCAAGCTTATGTGAAGAGGATCGACGGCACCTTATCACATTTCTACGAGACAATGCTGACGTGTTTGCTT
The DNA here is from genome assembly GCA_006176705.1 of Cocos nucifera. Classification (NCBI taxonomy): domain Eukaryota; kingdom Viridiplantae; phylum Streptophyta; class Magnoliopsida; order Arecales; family Arecaceae; genus Cocos; species Cocos nucifera. The sequence continues at coordinate 1,057,559 of QRFJ01000104.1, read as the reverse complement.
GGTTAGCTTCGGACATGTCCGGCATCGATCCGCAGGTCATGGTACACTGACTCAATGTGGATCTGCATCGTCGTCCGATCAGGCAGAAAAAATGGAGCTTTGCCCCTGAACACCAGAGGGTGATACAAGAAGTTGATAAGCTCTTGAAGGCTGGTTTCGTCTGAGAAGTTTATTATCCGGAGTGGTTGGCTAACGTCGTCCTTGTTAAGAAGGCCAGTGGAAAGTGGCGCACGTGTGTTGATTATGTGGATCTCAACGAAGCATGCTCGAAGGATAGCTATCTTTTGCCGCGCATAGACCAACTGATGGATGCGACCTCGGGATATCAGCTCCTATCATTCATGGATGCTTTCTCGGGATACAACCAGATTCGAATGGCGCCCGAGGATGAAGAAAAAACTTTCTTCATAACTGATCAAGGTCTTTTTTTGTTATAGGGCCATGTCGTTTGGCTTGAAAAATGCTGGAGTGACCTATCAAAGACTTGTGAACAAGCTTTTCAATGAGCAAATTGGGAGCAATATGGAAGTGTATGCGGACGACATGCTCGTCAAAAGTAGGGCTGCTGAATATCATATCACCGATCTAGAAGAAGCCTTCTCTATACTGCGGCATTTTCGGATGAAACTCAACCTAGACAAATGCGCCATCGGTGTCACTTCTGAAAAATTTCTTGGGTTCATGGTGTCACAATGTGGGATTGAGGTCAATTCGGAGAAGATTCAAGCTTTTCAAGAGATGAAGCTCCCGAAGATGATCAAAGAAGTGCAGCGACTCACAAGAAGGATCGCAGCCTTAAATATATTTCTATCAAGATCGGCAGAAAAGAGCCTTCCATTTTTTAAAGCTCTTAAGCAACTGAAAGACTTTCAATGGACAGATGAATGCTAGACAGCCTTCGATGAGTTAAAGAAATACCTCGGCTCCCCCCCTCTTTTAAGCAAGCCAAAGCCCGAGGAGGTATTGTACTTGTATTTAGCTATTTCTTCTTCGGCAATTAGCTATGTTCTGATTCGACAGGAAGCCAAGGTGCAGAAGTCGATCTATTACGTGAGCCGGATACTTCACGATGCTGAGACCAGATATACGAGATTGAAAAAAATCGTCTATGCTCTCTTAATATCTGCGAAAAAGTTACGCCCATATTTTTAAGCACACACCATCACAGTCCTTACAGACCAACACATTAGATCGGTATTGTACCGACTAGATACCTTGGGGTGATTGGCTAAATGGGCTATCGAGCTAGGTGAATTCGATATCAAATATTTGCCGAGACCATCCATTAAAGCTCAGGCATTGGTGGATTTCATCTTGGAATGTACAATTCTGGATGAGGAATCCAGTCACACTGAAGCTCCTTCAACCGATGAATGTTGGGTCCTACATGTTGATGGATCTTCGAATTCTGCGGGCTCTGGAGCCGGGTTGATCCTAACCAGCCCGAAGGGAGTAGTAGCGGAATATGCCCTGCGCTTCGACTTCTTGGCTTCCAACAATGAAATCGAGTACGAGGCATTGGTAGCGGGACTCAGAATAGCAAAAGAAATGAGAGTTCGGCATCTCAGAGTCCATAGTGATTCGCAGTTGGTGATTGGTCAGGTTCAGTGAGAATATGAAGCTTGGGAGTCGAATATGGTTAAGTATCTATAGAAGGTCAGGAACTTAGCCTCTAGTTTTTTTAGTAATGGATGTTCAGCAGATACCAAGGGCGGAAAATGTGCGAGCTGATCTCCTTTCTAAGCTAGCAACCCATGGGGCGGCTGACCTAAAAAGAAGCTCATATATGGAAGTCCTGGAGAAGCCGAGTATTGAGAAGGCCTCGGTAATGCAAGTTGATCCAGAACCGAGCTGGATGGATCCTATCCTCCATTACTTGCAAGATGGAATTTTGCCTGCGGATCGAGATGAGGCAAAAAGGTTGAGACGCCTCGCTCTATAATACATCGTCTACGAAGAAAAGTTGTATAAGAGGTCTTTCACCCTACCTCTGCTAAATTGCCTCCGTTCTTCGGAAGCCAACTATGCTCTGCGGGAAGTTCATGAAGGAATCTATGGTAATCACTTGGGGGGCAAGGCTCTATCCCACAAAATATGGCAGGGATATTTTTGGCCAACCATGCAAAGAGATGCGGCCAATCTAGTGAGCAAGTGTGACCAATGCCAAAGGACCTCAAACATTCAGCGCTGACCATCGATGCCATTGGCCTCGATCACGACTCCTTGGCCCTTTGCTCAATGGGGAATGAATATCCTCGGACCATTTTTCGTCGCTGTGACATAGAAGTTCCTGATTGTCGCGATTGACTATTTTACTAAATGGGTGGAAGCAGAGGCAGTAGCTATGATTATTGAACGCAGAGTTCGGAATTTTGTCTGAAAGTCTATCATATGTCGATCTGGTTTATCCCGTGCCATCATAATCGATAACGGACGACAATTCAATAACCCGAGGTTTATAAGATTTTGTAACGACTACGGGATTTCTTACAGATTGAAGTCAGTAGGTCATTCACAGACTAATGGTGAGGCTGAGGTGACAAATAGGACATTATTGCAGGGGTTAAAAGCTCGCATAAGACAGGCAAAAGGGTCGTGGGTCGAAGAGTTGTATAACATCCTTTGGGCGTATCGCAAGACGCAACGTGTCCCAATTGGAGAGATACCTTTCATGTCGGCCTTCGGTACGGAAGCTGTGATATCCCTAGAGATTGGGTTACCCATGCTTCGAGTGGAAGAGTTCGATGAAGATAGCAATTCCTTCGGAATGAGAGTGAATCTGGATCTTTTGGAAAAAATCCGAGAATGAGCTCGAGTTCGAATGGCCGGCTATCAATAGAAAGTTGTCCGATACTACAATTCTTGAGTAAAGAGCAAATCTTTTCTGGCGCGATAATTAATTCTTCGTCGAGCTGAGATTTCTCATCCATCCGAACGGTCAAAATTGTTGCCGAACTGGGAAGGTCCTTTTCGCGTGGCTGAAGTAGTTCGGCATGGAACTTACCGTCTTTGTCAACTGGATGGAACTCCGATCCTAAGAACTTAGAACGCTGACAATCTTCGGAGATATTATCCTTAGATTGTAATTTCCATCTTGAATTTTTCTTCGATAATGAATAATAACTTATCGTAGGTTTTATTTTCACCAATGCGTGCTCCTTGGCCACGACCGAGGAGCGGAACGTGTCTCTATCGGATCTCGCCAACGCGCGCTTCTCGGCTATGGCCGAGGAGCGGAACGCGTTTCCATCGGATCTCGCCAACGTGCCCTCCTCGGCTACAATCGAGGAACGGAATGCGTTTCCATCGAATTTCGCCAATGCGCGCTCCTCAGCTATGGCCGAGGAGCGGAACGCGCCTTCTTCGGATTTCGCCAATGCGCGCTCCTCGACCACGGTCGAGGAGCGGAACGCGTCTCCATCGGATTTCGCCAATGCGCGCTCCTCGGCCACGACCGAGGAGCGGAACGCGTCTTCATCGGATTTCGCCAACACGCGCTCGTCGGCCACGGTCGAGGAGCGGGACGCGTCTCCATCAGATTTTGCCAACGCACGCATCTCGGCCACGATCGAGGAGCGGGATACGTCTCCATTAGATTTCGCTAATGAGTGGTACGCATCTCCAATATAAATCGCCAATCCTCGGTACTCAACCACGATCGAGGATCGGGGCATGTCCCACAAAATTCGTCAAAACGCGCTCCTTGGCTGTGGCCGAGGATCGTAGCATGCTGCCATGAATCGTTCGTCACAACTTCTCAGTCACACTGCCTAAGATCTATGCTGATCTACGTCTCGAAAAAAAAAAAATTGACGAAGAACATACGAACTTAACAATTTAGCAAAAGAAGACTTTGTATTAAAGTTGAGTATTTACAAGTGATGTTCGGCCCATACAAAGATACCTTGGTAAAAATCGGAGGCAAACAGAAAAGGCCAACCTAAAAAAAAAAAATCGGACATGCCCGATCAAAATGGTACATTAAGCTCCGTCTAGAGCTCTAGATTCGCCGACTTCCGCTTGGTTCGGCAGGGTGATGATGGTTGGGGGTGGTACCGATGCTGCATCCTCGGCGGTCGGGTTGTCACGCATGGGGCTAAAGATATCTTTCCTTTGAATTTTCTGACCCTCAACCTCCTCGGCCTCCTCGTCGTCTGACTCCAAGAAGTCCAAGTCCAGATCGGGGAAGATCCTTCGGACCTTCTCTTTCAGGTCTATACCCCCTTGCAGGTAGGAGAGCGATGCAAAATCCGCCTTGATGTTCGAAATTTTTTCGAGGCGCTGAAGGGCTCGACCGCCTCTACCTTGGCGGCCTCCGCCCGTGCCTTCCCGGCCTCCCTCTCCCCCAGCATCCGAGCTTCAGCCTTAGCCAGCTCGGATTCCAGTTCCTCTCCCTAAGGGACTTGGTCTTATCCTCGGCCTTCAGCCGAGATAACTGAGCATCATTCGCCCTTCGATTGGCTTGGGCGGCTTTCTCAGCTTTCTTAGAGAGGCATCGAACCTCTCTAATTATTTCGGCAAAATGGTCCACATGATGGACGAGCTAAAAAAATAAAGAGAAAAAAAAGAAAAAAGAAAAAGAAGCTGAGCTGAGGAATGAACGGAAGACCTAAAACGAAGGTCGGTAAAAAAATTGACACGTACCCGAAGGAGAGAATCGTAGGAGTTTTGGATGCGGAAGGCACTCCCGGCCTCGAAGGTTTGGATGTCGGTCGGTAAGATGACCGACTTCAGCAAGGAACGGGCGACATGATAGTCGCCGACGCTCTTTTATCCTCGGTATCCGAGGGAACTTTCATCGGGGAAACACTCCCTGGAACATCGGATCCGCGGTCGGACATCCGGATGGAGATCTTCGGCCCACCCGAGCTTCTTTTGGAAGAAGATGCAGAAGGTCGAGGGATGGACTCCACTGGAGCTGCAGACCGAATCGGCGTCACAGCCTTCGTCGGCGCCGACTTCTCCTTCCTCGGGGCGTTCGCCGCTCTCGAAGAACCTTCCGCCGCGGGTTGCGCCAAGACAGCCTCGGTTCGAGCGCATTTGGGGGCCACGGTCGTGCTTGTCTTTCTCTTCTTCGCCATCCGTCGAAGAGTTTCGAGGTCGGACGGATTCATCGTTGGACAGAAAACATAAAACTCAGTCAATGATAATGATGAGGAAAGAAAAGATGATCCAAACAAAATCGCATAAGAATACTTACTCCTCGGATCAGTTAGAATCAGTCCGATCTTAAATAAGTTCTCCTTGGTAGGAACCTGGACAGCGGGGGAGGAGCGAGACTAAAGATCTGACTTAAGGCCTCCTCGGCGTCGAACAGCGTTGGAGGTCTGACGGCCGACCTATGAGGTTGTCCTCATGATGTGTTGAAACCCCATGGTTGCTCGGCCGAAACAAAAAAGAAGTGCTCCTTCCAGTTATGCATTGAGGAAGGAGCGCCTCGGAAAAGGCAGCATCCTCTCCGAGGAGAGGTGTACCACCACCCGACCTCTGTCGGATGCTCTTTTAAAGTGAAGCAAGCTCGGAAAAGATGGAAGATAGGCTCGATCCCGAGGAGGCAGTGGGTGAAGAAGCCTAAAATCGGTCGTCAGGAGTTCGGCGCTAAACAACAAAAGCTAATTCTATACAGGTTTAGAAGCTCGATGATTAAAAAATGAAAAGGCAACCTGAGGCCAGCCTTTAGCGATTCCTCGTAAACACTGACCCGTCCAGGTTGAGGAAGAGCTATACGCTCTCTGGGACCGGCGACCTCTAGCTTAAAATCATCGGGGACATGGTATTTCATCCTGATGACTTCTAGGTTCTCCGAGGAGAGGACGAAATTTATTCTAAAAGGACCATAATCCGAAACCTTATGTTCTTCAGATTTGCCCGGAGAACCCATTACCCCGGAACCGCGATCCTCACCAGAAGGGCTATCCGAGCCCCAAGAAGATTGGGACAAAATAGATTGACTCATGAGTGCGGAGGAGACTGACCTAAGGGGCGAGGAGGCTGAGCAACGAGGGGAGTTAAGGCGGGGTCGACGATAGCTCGGCTAAGTCCGAGCTATTCCTCGTGCAAAGTACCAGAGTTCACCCTTTAAGTAACGGTAGCAGTCAAAAAGAGTAACGCTGATCCTATTTATAAGAGATATGGACAGCGCCGATCTACTCCCGTTTCATTTACCCTTCTAGATCTTCGCTAGGTGTCAGATACCAATTGGTCGGAACGGGCAGACCCGGATCAAAGCAACGGACGGTTAGATTTTGTGGCCGTTAGACTTCTCCCAATCTTATCATTGCTACCGATCTTCAATGCTGCAATGCGGACACGATTTGAAGATCAGCCTCGGCTTCGATAGGATACTTACATCGACCGCTCAGAGGTAGATCGACCTCGTAAGTGGGGGGCAAACTATTATGGAATGGGGCTAATGCGGCCTCAGCCCGTTTAGGATCGGCCACCGACCTATCCCAATAGATCGTGTGGGCGAAATGACGCGACACTTCGCCCGTGGTTGGCTTAGGACGAAATGATGCGACACTTCGCCCGCGGTTGGCTGTAGGTCGGCCTAAGCCGACCTACAATTTCGACCGATCTACTGAACCTTGCTTCCTAGCAAAATGATGTAGGCCTTTATACCTCATCCTCGTCGGATCCAGATTGGTTGCCAAGCTACATGAACAGGATGACCTATCATAGCCTGTCAATGGCCGACCTACAACCGTTCTTGCTGAAACTGCATCCTCTTCGAATCGGGAAACTCGAATAAAGGGAGAATCTTTCGCAATCCCATCTCCCAAGAAGGAAAAAAATCTTTCGAATCAATTCAGGACGACAAACTCGGAAAGCCGTTAGAGTCCGAAATGGATACGACTTCAATTCCTCCCTTATAAATAAAGGGGCTCCGGGATCTTCTAGGTATGCCATTCAATTCTACGCTTTCTTTCATTGTTTTCCAATCTTCTAACTTGAGCGTCGGAGGGTCTTTACCGGAGAACACTTCGATGGGGGCTTTATTGCAGGTGAACTGGCGAAGCTCCAGCAAAGTTCATCTTCGGTCTCATATTCCTCGATGGCCGAGCTCCTTCATCCTCGTCGGCCGACCTCAGGCAGGGAGATTTAGGAGCAACTCCCAACCATCTCCAACAAATATCGGGAAGATCAAGTAATTGGATCCAAAGATGTTAAAATTGAATTATCAAAGATTCCACTAAGATGCAAGTCCCATGTCCTCGTAATAAAATCTAATCCACCAATAAAGAATTATATGTATTTGCGGCATCACGGATATGTTTTCCATTAGATGCTTGTTTCATTCATAATCCACGTATAGGTTCATCCATGGAACGCTTGTTTCATTCATGATCCACGTATAGGTTCATCCATGGAACGCGGAACCGTCCCGAATTAGACGGCTTAGGGCATTTCGAGCAGTCCTAATGGCAAATCGGGGTGGTTCGGCCAAGGAAAATTGCACATCGGAGGAGGGAGAGGGAAAGAAAGGAAGAGAGAGAGAGGAGGGGAGGGAGAGATGGCACGATGCTGTCGGAGGCCAGTGGCAGCCCATCGAGGTCGCCGAAGGGCCGTGAAGGCCTTCGCAGCTCGACGTTGCCCAATATGGCATTTAATCGAGCAATAAAGAGAGAGAGAGAGGGGGGGCGATCGTATCGGGGGGAGGAGCAGCCGGCGGAAGGGCTGCCGGAGGGCATTGAGTGGCTGTTGTGGCCATCGGGTGGTGGAAAATGCGTGGACGGAACCACGGCCATGGAATAGGGGCAGTCGCCCCTGTTCCCTGTTCACTCATCGGTTTTTTTTTTTTTTTTTTTTAAAGAAGGATGAATAATGAAGCTAGCAAATCTATTGCCAGTTTCACTGTTTGAGATTTTTTTTTAGAAAACCCAAAAAAAAAAGTGAAGTTGGCAAATTGTCGGCTTCACTGTCTGAGATTTTTTAAAAAAAACCAAAAAAAATAGTGAAGTATGCAAACCCATTGTCGGCTTCATTGTAATCGGGGTTTTTAATAAAACCGCATAAAATAGGGGCAATCGCCCCTATTTCACGCTCGTGGCACCGGAGGTCGTGATTGCGCTATCCGGTGGCCTCTTTGATGAGTTCCCCTCCCTCCTTTTCTTTTCCTCTCCCCTCTCTCTCGATCGAGGGTCGGTGGATGAAGCGTAGCCTTGGCAGCCCTTCGAGCACACTGGCGGCCCGCCTGCAGCCATTGCTGGTGTCTCCTTCGATCGCACTCTCCCTCCCCCTCCCCTTTTTCTCTCTTTTCCTCTTCTTGGTTTTCTTCTCTCTATGTCGGTTTGCGCTGGTCTGGTCCGGTATGGGTCGATACCCAGTATGGACCCATACCGACCTATATTGCCAGCCGATCGACCGGCACGAGTTTCGGTACCGAGTCCGCGAATCTTGGGTTCAACCATCGAAGAATATTTTATTCTAATATCCTGAGACTTTTTTAGGCCGCATCCTAAACAACTTCTTTCTGATGATAAACTTAAAACTTGTAACAAACAATTAATAACAAAAATAGAGTGCCATCATGGTTTGTGCCCATACCAAATTAATTCCAAAATCATCTAAATAACAATTGAATAAGTACATATAGAATAACACAACCTACTAATATGTCACACTTTATTCCAGGGTTAGTACCTCTTAACTTAGGTTAAACCCTATTTATTGATATAACTCATCCAGCTCTATTATACACATCATATGCTTCTTATGTATAAATTTCATCACAATGCCTAGTGATCCAAAATTCAAACTTTGAATCCTTTATGCTACTTCTATGATGTCCCTAATGATCATAATCTTAAATCTTGATTCCACTTATGCCATAGTCCCAAATGATTATAACCTAAGCTCTAATACCTCCAAACCCAGCACTTGGATCAGTCACGCAATACGGCCGCATAAACCCAAAAGCAAAGCCCTAGGGAATATGCAAGGCCTTAGATTCTATTACAACCTCAAATTTTCATGAATACAAATGATATTAATTCATAATAAAATATTCTACAACAACAAATAATATGTATCAACTATGATCCCAATCATTGTTAAGTATATGCATCACGTGACTCCAAAAAAAGAAAGGAAAGAATGGGTTGTGAGCTTTATAGCCTATAAGAATTCTCACACACCAATACCAACATAATAATAATAAATGAGAAGTTATCAATGGTTGATACTCATAGAAATCTCATGCCACAAGATACCATAATCATAAAACATGCATAGCAAACACATCTTTTTCCGTAATAAATCATATCAAATAATTATCTTGAGCTAACATACATTAGATCTGATTATATTAAGGTGCTCTTCTTTGGACTACTGCAACCACATTTCTAGGCCTCTGTTAAGGCATCAACAAGTGGTTAGTCCTATAGACTACCACAACCATCCTTGGTAGGGTAATAAATGGCTAGTCCCGTACACTACTACAACCTACCATAACGATGTTTCAAGCTCATTGCTGGGCATCAATAAAATAGTTAGTCCAAAGGATCATGAGTGCTGGATCCTGAACTAATATAGTCACGTTTTTAGCTCGTGGTAGGGCATCAATAAGGTGGCTAGCTTAGAGGACTACAAATACTCGACTCTGAATTACCACAGCCATATTTTAAGCCTGTGGCAAGGCACTAATAAAGTATAGGCTTGGCAATTTTGTTCGACCTGCTGGGTACTTGACCCGACCCGAGCCGACCCAACCTAATCCGATCAAAAACTAGGGCGGGTATGGGTTCTAGAAAAAACCCAAAGTGAGTTTGGGCCGGATACGAGTAATGATATGCCCCGCTTCGAACCTGACCCGATATATATATATATATAAACTCATATATATAAATACCCAACATAAAGACCTAGCCATCTAAGCTTCCCTGTTTGGTCGCTTCAACCTCTCATCCGATTGAGCTCCTTTTGTATTCGGCTGCTCCAAGCCTCCCATGTGATTGAGACTCTTGAAGATGGAAAAAAAATCAGAGAAAAATTAGGGGGAAAAACCATCCTATTCGGGCACTCCAAGCCTTCTACCCAATTGGGAGGATAGAAAAAACAAAGGAAAAATTAGGAGAACCTTCCTATTCAACCGCTCCAAGCCTCCTGCCCAATCGAGACTCTTGAGGATGGAAAAAAATAGAGGAAAAATCGAGGGACATCGTAGGCAAAATCCACGCAAACAAAGGGAAGAAGGAAAAACTTAAAAGGTAAGGCTTTTCCTGCATTTTTTTTTTATCTTTTTGCTTATTTTTTCTTTATTTCGTTCTCTTTTTTGGAGATCTGTGGGAGATTTTTCTATTCTGTTTTCTTTTCTTTTCATTTCATTCTCTTTTTGGGAGATCTATGGGGAACGAGAGCACTTGAGGGATGATTATTTGCAGGGTTTGAGGATTTTTGTATGGCCAGGCTTGATCTGGCTTGACAAAGCGGGTATACCCGATCCGACCTGACCTAATCTACGTCCTTTATTTTACCTGACACGGTATGACCCAAGATGGGTATGGGGCAGGTATGGGTATGGGTTTTTTCTATAGTGGGGCGGGTCAAGGATTTAGGTCCCAGTGGGATGTTTCGTGGGATACCAGGATGGGGTATCATCCCATGTGTTAGGACAGGGTTGTCCCATTAGCGTCTCGGTGTTTCGATTGGGACGTCTTGGGATATCCTCTGTCTCAAGTTCGGGATGGTGTGGGACGGTGGTGCATCTCGTTTGATAGAAAAATTGGGACAGTCTCATCCCACGGGATTTAAAATTTTTGGGCGGGTACGGTTGTTGATCGATTCGATCCAAATCCAACCAGTTGCCACCCTAAATAAAGTAGCCAGAGCACTACAATCCCATATTTAGTTACATAATTCAATTATATGCTTGTTAAGTATTATCATTCAAAATAATATTTTTTTTACAAAATTCGATGCACATGATTACCAAAATTCATCCAAGTCAGGATCAATGATATGTCATACATAACTTCATACAGAGCAATATATATATTTAACAAATAAATATATAGCATGCAATTATCAAAAGCCATATAAATCAAAATCATTGATGTATAAAATAATTTTTGTATAAGTAGGTGATCAATGTTCAGGAAGTCTTACCTTTACCGTTGATAAACTCTGGAATAGATTTACCAGTCCACGACTAGCATGTCCAATCAACGATATAGTTCTAACACATCTTCGATCGATCATCAGCATAAGAAATAAATAAATTATTGCTAATATCTTAAGTCCAAAGCTCTAATATCCGAATTAATTTTAAATCTACTTTTCTTGTCCTTCCTATTCAGAATTAAATAAGAAATTAGAGTTTTACCTTGACTTAAGAAGTAGTATAAAATCTCTATCTCATCATCTTCTTATTTGGACGAATGCTCCCATCCAAAATCAAAACCAAAAATTAGAAAGAGCCATAAAGTGGTTATCGTCGATGGTGGAAAAGGTATGAGAGAAGAAGCACGGTTGGTTGAAGAACGGCATCCGGCAGCCCAAGTCAATCAAACAATGTAATCAAATCCTTTGGGTCAAAAGACATGTGTCCAATCAAGGTTTGGTAATAAAGCAGAGATTGTCAATCATGGGTCCATGAATAGCCAATAAAGGTCAGATTGAAAGCCGACAAGATGGATGGTTGTCCCTAATATTGACTTTGAACTCCTCATGGGGGGTCAACCTAGGGTCTCTCAGACCCTCCGTTTGGACCCATCAACCATCCTGTGAGAGAGAAAAAGAGAGGAGAGAGAGAGAAATAGAGATGAGAGAGAGTAGAGAAGAGAGAGAAAGCTCTCTTCTTCTTCTTCCCCAAATCTGAGAAACTCAACTCTTCTTCTTAGAGCAAGGATTAAAGGCTGGTGACTAAGGGTGGCAGTGGCATAAAGCGGTTCTTGTCCATAGCATCATCGGTGAAGAACAAGAGGAAAATCAAAGGATGAAGTTTGATCCTTTTCTCTTTTCTTTTCTTTTTTTTCCCCCATGACCGGCTCATTGACTGATCACCATAGCCTTGACGTGAGGCCTCTGATAACTTCAGAAAATGATGAATATTGGCCCAAATTGATGATCGATGGTGGTGAACAAGGAAGGCCAAAACCGGGCACACTCAAATTGAAATAGTGGAGATTCATTGTGATAAAGTCTGGCGATAATCCGGGCAGCAACAATGGTCTCAAGAGTGGGGAAGATGAGGAAGAAGAAAGACTGAACAATGGAGGTCCAATACCTCGGCTCCGGTGAGAAATCAAAGCTTGATCGATGATGAATCTCAATGGGAATCAAAACATTTCACTGTGGAGATCGACGATGGCCGGTGAAAATTCACTGATGTGGGATGCCTAAGAGGGGAAGGGCTCTTTATGTAGAGGAGCCTTGGGGTTCTAGCCATCTGACGAGCCCTAGCACTTCATCTCCTCTTCGAAATCCACAAGCAAGAAGACTCCCATTGGGAGTCTGACTTTGTAGAGGATGGTTGTTTGGGATACTTCAAGCCAATGTTTATGATAGACCCAATCAAGAAAGTTGGGTCTCAGCCAGCATCTCCGCCGGCCTCCCTTTCCTACCCTCCCCCCTCTTTCTTTCTCTCTCTTTTCCTCTCCGGTTCATCCCTCGTTTCTATGTCGGTTTGGGTCCGGTACGGGAGTGTACTGACTCGTATCGCCAGTCGGCCAACATGGGGTTCGGTTTTGAGTCAGGGATCCTTTGGCAGTGGTGGCCTTGTTGGCCCTTCATCAGCCTTTGGAGGCCGTTTGCCCTCTCCCTTTCCTTCCCTCCCCTTCCCTCTCTCTTTTTTCCTCTCTTTCCTTCTCCCTCTCCTGTTTCGTCGTCGGTTTCATTTTGAAGGCTGGAATTGTCTCGGTTCATTGTTGGTATGGTTCAGCATGCCTCGAACTGGATGGTTCGGGATGGTTCAGCCTTCCATGTGTAGAAGATTGAACTTGTCCTCTCTAACTACCTCCTTATTTTGGTTTCAAGAAATCAACATTTAGACTTTTCAAGAACTTTTTTAATTTAATATTACTATCAATTTGAGGTAGTAGTGGATGAAAGTAGAACTAAATAAAATAAAGGAAACATTTCTGGTTGAACCTATATAATTAATGCATTGATCCTTCCATGCTTATGATTTTCCTCTAGACTCTTGTGATGGCCAGTCATCTAAGCAGTTGCATTTATAGATGCTTCAATTATGCATGCGCATGCACATGCACCATGGATTTAGATATTGCTGCAAGTACTCTTGCTGGTCAGATGTCGGCATGGCATCATGATTTTCTTAGACATTTGCTTCAGCCAGTCATCTAAGCTGTTGCATTTATAGATGCTTCAATCAATCACACATGCACAGGCGCCAGAGTATCGGTGTGAGTAACTGTGCCAATCGGAAGTTGGCATGGGTATTCATGCCTGCACTTGTCATTCTTTGCTTAAGCATATTAAAAAATTTAAAAATACTTAAAAATAGGTTCAGTGCTGACCCTCGCCGGTTGCTGGTACTAACCTAGCAAGGTACATGTGGCTAGCAGTCTAGACCAGTTCATCCCTGCACTTGTCTTACTCGGCTAAAGCAAAAAAAAATAAAAAATAAAAAATGGATTTAACAGGTGCGGTGCAGATCCCTGATGGGTGCTGATACCTACCCAGCATGGTATATGCTGGCTGGCACTTTTAACCATGACATGTGCTCAAACATGCAGACATACTGGTGTCAATTACTTCTTTTCATATTTTTTAACTCCAGTTATAATATCTAGAGCTGCAATTTCCTTTAAGTTGGCAGTGCGCTTATCATCGTTCCTAACTGCCAAGTGCTGTTTATATTTATTCATGTAATTTTTGTGGAAATTTATACGTTTTAATTTGAGTCTTTGCTTCAAAATTTTCTATGACTTGCCTAGAAAGTAACACTTCAATTGCAGAGCTTCTTTGCATGTAGCCAGATTGGTTTATCAGAAATCGTTGAGACATGGCTTATTGTTCGGTTGTTGTTCAACTACCCTCTTGCATAGCTTTATATTAAGGCTTCTGAGTTTGATTGATAGTGCTGGTGAAATTATGTGTATCATGAGATACTTATAGCTAGTAATGGTTATGCTTTATTTAACATTGTGTTCTTGTCATTATCATAATTTTAACCATTGCTCTTTATTCCTTTGCCTATGATTCTTGTCAGTTGCTACCATACTTAAGCTTCTTTATTTATCAATGTTGGAACCTAAGTCATTTCAGTTAATTTGAATGTCATGAGTCCCACTTAGCAGCCTCTGCTGTGGATGTTCTTATGTGCCTGATGTTTGTATATGTAAATACATAGATACAAAATTTAATGTTCTATTTTTTCAACTGAATAAAATTGAGTTCTTGAAACATTGCCAGATCTATTTCCAGGTAGCAGACCTCGTGCTGTTGGAAAAAGGACTCCCCGTGTCCCTGTTTCAAATATGTATGGCAGAGATGACAGGGATAAAATACTTTCCCCAAATAAACAAGCATCGAAATCTGTTTCAAACACTGCTGATGATGAAGGTGCACATGTGGCAGCATTGGCTTTAGCAGAGGTTTCTCAGAGAGGAGGCTCACCACAGCTTTCTAGAACACCTGGAAGAAGAGCTGATCACATGAGATCTTCTCCTGCTAAGAGTGGTGAAAAAAAGGTAAGCATCTTAAGTTCTGGATTTTGTTCTTCTGCCATAATGCTATGGTTAATAAAAAATTGTCTTCCTAATACAAATTCTAGAATGCTGAGTCAGAGATGGACAGTTCAAAGTTAGTTGGCGCTCAAATGGAGGGTGACTGTCATGAAGGTAGTTTAGGAAGTAGAGAAGCTGAGAATGGAGATTTTGCTAGAGATGCTACTCATCTGATAGAAAATGAAGGTGCTGCAGCTGTTGAAACTCGAAGGAAGGTGAAGAAAATTCAGGGAAAGAGAAAAAAAGCAGCAGCAGCAGACATGGAAAATGATCAACTTGATGATGACAGGGAAGCATGCAGTGGTACTGAAGAAGGCATCAATATTAGAAAGATTAAAGATGAAATTGATGGAGAGACTATGGATGGTAAAACTGCAAGAGGATCCAAAAGTTCAAGGAAAAGAAGCCGCCAGCTATTTTTTGGAGGTGAGTGTCAGACTTTGTGCTGCTTCTTAGTATTTTTCTATATGATTAGAAGATAGTTATCATTTTTTTTTATCTTTTTATTTGTGGCTGTGATGACATTTTGTTGTTTATTCTTTATTTCTAGCTTAACAATGTACAAGTTGGAATGGGATTCTTACTACCATCTTCTATTATTTAACTGTGTTCCTTATTCTATTTAATATATGGTCAAGTGTCATATGACATTGAGTACATCTTTGATCCCTCTGTAGATTAATGAGCAAAATCGGCCGCTCCCTTCCCTGAAAAGGAACTTTCACAGTTCTGGTCATAGACAAATCTTTTATACTGAGTTCTTGTACGTGCTCCTCATATAGTGATAATTATATGTTTATGGGAAGGGATAATTTACACATGCCATACTGAGAAATGGAGAAAAACGACTGTAATTTTCTAAGACCTTAAAAATGCACTTGCTTAAGAAGGAAGTTTAATATCATGTAGGTGTGGTAATCAGTTTGCACTTTGACGAGTTGTCAGTCATGATGTCTTTGGTCATTTAGTATGAACCTGTAGTAAGTTTCTTGACCATCATCTTAAAAGGTGGTCTCCTAGGTGATGTATCGTTGACCTGGCATGGCCCAAGTAGGTTATGTTTGGACTATCTTCGGAGTGGAGATTTGGTTATTAGGCAAGGTGAGTTCAAATATTTGATAGAGTTAATTGAGCATTTTGTTGGATGGATAATGGCTTGCCACTTTTGTAGTTAGATGATGTAAGGTTTTTAGTTATCCTATCATGTTATGCTGAAATAATTATTTAAATTAGTGCAAAGTTTCTTACGTAGTTTACTTTTCAACTTTAACTTTTGATCCTTTTAATTATTTTTAAAATGTTATTTAAAACTATCCACTTAAGCATCCACCTAAATACTCATCTTCAACTTAAATATTTTCATTGGGCAGTTGAAGTGTTTTTGACATTTGGTTTGGAAATTGGTCTAGGCCTAAGGCCTGTTAGGTTGGGCTAGTATTGGACTGTACTTTGGGCCTACTTTTTGATAAGTTTGGACTGGGCTTGGCTTAAGAATTAAAGCCCAAAGACTGAGACCGAGACTGAGTCTGAGCCTATCTTAATGCTTGAAATTTATATGCCTTATATATGGAATAGATATTTAATATATTGCATATAAGAAATCATAGTGATACTTCTTTTTTTGCTTGAATGGATAGTTAAGATGAATCTATGTTTATGATTTTACCCTTACTTGACTCCATTGATCGCTTCCATTATATCTTTCCCCTTCTCTCATCTTATCTCTTTAGTTCCTCAAGCTAAGGGGTCTCCACCTTCACTGCTCGTGGTGCCGTCTTCGTTGCCTATCATGTTGTCTATGGTGGTAAAGTGGCACCATGGTGCTATTGCATGGGAGAGGTGACAGTAGTGATTATGAGACTAGGCCTGCATGGCTGTCAAGTTATCATCTTCTCCACTAGTCTCTAACGTAGGTTGGGATTGTGGGAATGGGGGATCCGGTTGTGTGAGGTTAGGGTGCATGTGTAGAAGCAGAAGTGTTGGCCTAATTTAGGTTGTGGAAAAGAAGTGAAGGTCAAGGATGCCCTCAAGTTGAAGACAACTTGGGTGCTTGATACTTCTAGGATAAACTCAGGAGGACCAGAACAAGGCATCTCCCATCTCTGATGGGATTGGGGTTTTCTAATAAAACAAGGAATAATAAAATAATATTTTGTTTGGATTTTGACAATGATTGTTGAAGCAAGAAAGTAAAGAAAATAACTAAAAAGCTAATCTAAACTAGAGAAAAGAAAAATGGAAGATAACTAGAAGCAAGATTTGAGCTAGGATAACTAGTTTGACTGATCACCAACCGAATCCCCCAATCCAACTAGAATTTCATTCGGGCTTCATCTCTGCAATGTTGCACTGGCTTTGGATAGAGCCTTCTGGAGTCATACTAGAAGAAGAGTCTTTGAGTCGCATGAAGGTTATGATGGAGTCACACCACCAAGAACACTAACAGTAGCTTCAAAATTTCAATTCTATTTACAATGATGCAAAAGAGGGGGTTACATAGGATATATATAGTGTTTTGCGGCTCCTTACGTTGATTATAACTCATGGGTGCCTTTGGAATTCAACTAGGACATGCAGAACAGCCCAAGGAAGGTTTCTAGAAACATATTTTGTGCTGTAAGGGCTCTCTGACAAGCTAAAAATCATTCGATGGTGACATATATGCCATAGGAGTGAACTGACTGTAGCCTATTTGCCGCTAGTTGACCTCTACTTTGATTAGGACTCAAATACCTTTGGCAGGTTTTTGCCATAAAAAAGTGAACTAAAAGTAGGGGGCTAGGGGCATCATCATCAATTCCCTATTGATGGTTTGATTCTGGCTGCTGGTTCATAGACTTGGAGTGCATCGACATAGGTTCATTTCTTTTGGCCATAACTTTCACATCCGACTTCCAGTTTACATGATTCAACTTGCATTGAAAAGCTTACTTGATGAATGATGTGCTGGAAGTGGTTGTATCCCGAAATTCCTTCTAAGCTATTCTCTGAGGATTTTTGAAGTTGCGGTTCCTACAACTCATCCCATCGCTGTAAAAGTTTTAGCTATTGAGATATCTGAGTCCAGTGCTACCAAATTATCATGCTTCACCATCAATTTAGGCTCCTTGGAAGTCCCCTATGGTGTTGTTTTGCTGCTTCTTTAGCTTTAGCACGACTCTTTGAAGCAAGGGTACTTTTGTTTTGCATTCGCTTCCCCTTAGTTTTCTACATTCCGTTCCCTAGATGGTCAGGTTCATTTGCGCCCTTTGGCCACTTTGGGCCTAGGATTGGCTTTGGCTAAGAATGTGCAAATTATAAGAACTAGTTCAGGCTAGGCTTGCAGCTCAATCCAAAAAAAGAAAAAGGGGAAAGAAAAAAAGAATTCATGTTAGGCCTGGGTAAGGGTGCCCTCACCTGGGCCTGGACCATTTCTAACATCATCCAGAGATTATTGAAGAGTTATGAGAAGTTGTAAACGTTATCAAATGATAGAAGGTTGAGTATGTCTTAAAGGCTTGATGTGCTTTGGCTTAAGGATTTAGGTCCCTACGAGATGTCCGGTGGGACACTGGGATGGGGTACCATCCTATGTGTTGGGATAGGGCTGTCTCGCCACCATCCCAGCATCTTGATGGGGATGTCTTGGGATATTCCTTGCCTCAAGTGTCACAACGGAGCAGGACGGCGGCACGTCTCATTCCATGGGAAAATCGGGACAGTCCCATCTCAGGGGATTTAAAATCTTGCTTTGGCTCACTTAGTTTGGATGCATTCTTCTTGTTGGAGTTGTTATTTTATGTTTTTGCATGTGAAAACTTAAGTCTGTTAAGAATTTAGAAGTTTTGTAGAATTCTTTGAGAAAGTCATGAATGGATTTAGGACCCACACCATAAACACAATCATTGACTCAAAAAAAAAAAAAAAATCTTATTCTAAATTTTGACTATCAAATGCTAAAACCCCTCTAAACAATCACTGAAGCAACACAAAATAGAATACCAAGCAAACAAAATATGCCACCCTCAACCACAAACGAAAATCAGCAACTCAAAAAATCTGCCCATATTCTAAATTCTGACAACCGAACCCTCAAAAACTTTTAAACAATCGTTAAATGCAACAAATGAGAAACAAAACTAGAACAAAATAAAAAAAAAATGGGCATCCTATTGAATCATTAAGACTCATTTTTTTGGGAGTTTGTTATTTTACAGATCTAGTATATGATAGCAATCTTCTAATGGCTTTAAATGTTAGTGTAAATGGAGCCTTAAATTTATTAGCTAGGCTTCTAAGAAGTAATAATTGTACCGAGCACCACACCTTGAATATGTATACTATTGTTCCATAAATGAGAGTGCTGCTGCTTGTAATAATCTAATCTTCTAAAATGAATTATTTGAATAATTTTTGGTTACTTATGCGGCATTGAGATCTTTTCATGATTCTCAATTTTTCTCATTTAGTTCTTTGTATGTGATTTTTAATTTTTTGTTTCCTTTCAAGCTTGCTAATAAAAAAATATGTTCTATGGAATTGTCCATGATGCTAATTTTGTTTCCTTTCAAGCTTGACATTGAAAATATGTTAAATGGATTGGTGCATGATGCTATACAATTATGTTGTCTTACTTTCTTTTAGCGCTTGCCATCTGTCTTGTCATCTGTTACATTAAATGCCTATGAAATATTATTCTTTTTCTCTGTTTTGTTCATGTAGATGAAAGCCCTGCCCTTGATGCTCTACAGACGCTTGCAGATTTGTCTGTAAATATCTTGTTGCCTACCTCTACTGTTGAATCTGGTTAGTTTCTTGTTCATATATCTCCTCTCTCTCTCTCTTTTTTTTTTTTTTTTTTTTGTTATTTTTGTATTCTTGTTTATGTTACTACTACTCTAGTATGATACATAACAAGTCATTGTTGTCAGAATTAGTGAGATAGTGTACTTCATCCTTTTGTAGTTTGCAATACTTTCTTTCTTTTTTTTGTATTGAATTATCAAGTACTTCCTTTGGTTCCTTTTGTTTCTTTTTCAGAAACTATTAGATTAAGATTGCACATTCTCATGAGTCATGACCTTTTATTCTAGATAACTGTTGAGAAATACTATTACCAAAAGTTAGTATGAAATTGTTGTTGGGATGTATTTACATTTGTAAAGTGGGTCGTTGTTCATCATTGTCACATTACTAACATGTTCAGCAAACTTGTTTCAAGTGACTTTAACTTTTAAACCTCACTTTTTGTGGACTGAAAATTGGATTTTGTAGTTTGCAATTCTTTCTTTTTTTGTATTGAATTATCGAGTACTTTTTTTGGTTCCTTTTGTTTCTTTTGCAGAAACTATTGAGATTATGATTGCACATTCTCATAAGTCATGACCTTTCATTCTAGATAACTTTTGAGAAATACTATTACCAAAGTTAGTATGAAATTGTTGTTGGGATGTATTTGGTATCTACATTTGTAAAGTGGGTTGTGGTTCTTAATTGTCACATTACTAACATGTTCAGCAAACTTGTTTCAAGTGAATTAAACTTCTAAACTTCACCTTTTGAGGACTGAAAATTGGATTCTTTGATGTCTTTTGGATTTTTAAGTTTGTATCAACTTAGATCTTAGCTGCTAAGAACATGATACTGCCATTTATGTGCAAATGTATGTATACAGAAAAACAGGAAGATATGCCAAATAAGGTGAACTTAGATTGTTTATCATTATCAACATGCACAATAATCTTATTACATTCAATGTTTTGAGTTTCAGCTTTTTTTTAGTTGAAACATGTCAAAATTTGACCTTAATTTTGGAGTTTTGTCAAATTCAGCTATTTGCAGAACCTATCTTGTCAAGGCTAAAGGCCTCATTTTGCAGAACCTCTCTCAAATATTATAATTTTTGAGTTTGATGCAAAGTCATGTAAAGTTCTAGTTTATTAGAAGTTTGAGGGCACCAAATCTTCTTAAACATTCTATTGTATTAATTAATCATTTGAAATTCTACGTACTGGGCATGATTTTATTAGTCCCGCTTAGATTCTCTATTTGCCTGATATTTCCATGGTTGCTGGTTGAGGAGGTTATTTGTGGTATAGCATGGAAAAGATATAATCTCTTTCTAAAACTTTCTAGATGATGATTCTATGGGATCTATAATATTCATTTTGTTTCTAAAGCAAATTTAGTTAACATTGATATAATCAAACATTTCCTGACTTTTATTAGTACGTGTAGGCACAAAAGATAATTGCTCATTTTTCACTCTCTATAGAACTCCTGATAAAACCTTTATCTTCTGTGCTGGTGCTTTCTGATGCATGCACATACTTAAATGCAACAAATGAGCACATGTGCACACGTGAGAGAGGGAAAGAGTTCATTTATCACATATAGATTGGAGTTTAGCTAGTCAATATCATTGCATATATAAAAGAACAAAAATTAAGACATGATCCTTTAATCATTTCTGGGGACAAGTGATATTAGTCAGTTTGACTAAATTATCTTGCTTCGACATGTCTGAGTACTGTATTGTTTTTTTTCCATAGGCTATCATAATTGTTTAAAGGATTAAGGCCTAATTTATGAAATTTGTCGGTATTAGCCAAATGAATTTACTAGCACTGTCTTTTTCATTTATTAATTTCACCTTTCTGACCTTATCTACATGTTATTAATGTAAACATTGATCTTCTGTTATTCTAATATGTGTGTCTCTCATATGAATTCTAGAATCATCTTTCCAAGTTAAAGAAGAGAAAAGAAATATCGACACTGCTGAGGAGCCTAATATACCTGAATCAATGTCAACAACTCATGAGAGAGATCAGTCCAAAGTTTCAGTTAAAAAGGAGGCAGGGTATTCTACAAGTGTTGGTACTGATGCTGTTACCAGAAAGAGTGCTAAGCGTGCGAAGGGTCTACGTCATGATGCTAATGCCATTTCTGAAGTGAAGCAGCAAACTTGTGCATGCATCAGTGAGACGCAGAAAAAAAAGCGGAAGTCTTTGACTGGAAAAGTAAGATTCTAATGCAGCTGTTTTGATAAACATGATGTTGCTATCTCATCTTTTGCCCTTACCATCATTTGTTCTGTGTATGAGTTGTCTTTCTCAGGCAGGATATGAGATGCCTTTGTTTTATGACTTTTACTTATGTATTTTTACCATTTTCAGGCTTCAAAAGGTGGACTTTTACTTGTTTATTTTTACCATTTTCAGGCTTCAAAAGGTGAATTTAATAGTGATCTTCAGAAATATGAACTACAGAAGATCGAGGTGCCTTAATCTTTCTTCCTTTTTCCCCCATAATTTGATTTCTTATTATGATGGCTAAAAAACATGTTTCTAGAATAGTTTTAAAGACTCTGATTGACCTTTTTTCTTTCTATTATAGTTATATTTCAGCTGGCTATTTCTTGTCAAAAGTACTAATATGCAAATCGATACATGGATATTTAGCTTCTTTTAGTGAGTCTGTATAATGCATGAAATAAACTCTATTATATCCCTTTTTTTTCTTGTACAATAAAAACAACTTGTACCTTATCTTAAGATTTTAAATCCCGTGGGACAAGGCTGTTCTGGTTTTCTCATGAAATCGGACGCCCCGCCATCCCGCCCCGTCCCGACACATGGGACAGGGGATGTCCCAAGATGTCCTGATCGGGATGTTGGAATGCTGGTGGATGGCTTTGTCCAAACACATGGGATAGTATCCCATCCCAATGTCCTACGGGATGTCCTGCCAGGACCTGAATCCTTGTCTTATATTGTTAATTAACACCAGTCCAAGGAGACAACTTCAATTGTCTGTCTAGCATGCATGAGCTCCTGATCTTGTTTGTGTGGCTTTCATGATTGTTAGATTTGATTCACTGGATGCTGTTCCTGTTGTCATTATTGATGGCTTTTACTTGTGGCCTTATAAATAGGCCTGTTCATGTGCAGTCTCTTTGTGAATGATAAGATTTAGCTATTTGAAATCCTACTGCAATAAGAACCTTTATATAAAAGAGGCTTCAATCATAAAGGGCGGCCCCATGCACAAGGCTCCTATCATTGGTGTATCTGGGATGGTCAAATTTACACAGCTTTGCCCTTGCATGCGGAGTTTTGAATCCATAACCTCCAGGTCACAATGGAGCAGCATTACCATTAGGCCATGGCTAACACTTGGGCTTCAATCATGACGTTGCATTTTTAAAGCTTCAATGACAGCCTTTGTGCCCTTCTTTTGTCAAAACGCTCAGTTGTCTTGGGTGATGGGAATCTTAATGGTAGTGGTTGATTTTGTATGCATGCGCGCATGCATGCATGCATATATGTA
>QRFJ01000104.1:987059-1032059 GCA_006176705.1 Cocos nucifera | reverse complement strand
TTTTTTTGGTAAAATCCAGGCCTAAGACCGGTCCGAACCTGATGCGGCTAGGCTCTGCTGCAGATCCCGATAAGCAGATTGGGCTGGCCTTCTCGATCGGTTCATTCTTCCATGACCGAAGCACGACTTAGAGGATGCCGATAGGCATTTCCTTCCTAGAGATTGCTGTCCAATTGGTGAGGGTTCTGTTGTGGGATAATGGCATTGGGAGGGGTGGGGTGTTGGGAATCAAAACCCAATGGACGAAGGGATATTAGGGTGTGCAGGGATGAAGGCCCTATACTTGGATCGGGCCTGAATTTGGGCTTGGGCACAGGCTCAGGCTGGGCCAATGGTATACCCAAGCCCATACTGAAAAAAGAAAAAAAAAAGGTTCCATGTCTAAGTCCAAACCTGGCCTGATATTTTCAGGTCTAGCCCGTAGCCTGACCCGAAGTTGGCATGGCCCAATGGGCTTCAGCCCAGCTTAAGCCCATTTCCAGCCCTACTTGTTAAGCATTGCATGATAGAGGTTTTGTGCCATAAGTTTCTGATACTTGACACACCATTGCAAAAGGATTCACAATTATCAAGGTTTGTTCTATATTTTTATTTTTTGATAAAGTGATATTGATTATTTGTATTGGTGAACATTATTTTTTAGTTTTGTTTTTAATGTAGGATTATACAAATCTTTCTTGATATATTTATCTATTGTTGTAAATATGCGTGTTAAAATAATTTTATGCAATTGTTGCTCAAACTAACATTTCATAACCATGTTTAAGCATAAACCACAAAAAGAAGCTCAAAATTAATACTTATTTGGTTTTACTGATTAAAATAACACATTTAAGGCAAGGTTTTAGGAACCAGTTCCTGGCCGGTACGGTACCGTATTGGTAATAAAAAAATAAAAAAAATCTACCCAATGGCCAAAAAAAAGGGAAAAAATTTTTGCTCCGTATCAGTGTTGTACCATTCCGTATTGGATTGTACCGCCCCATACCATCTCATATTGACCCGTACTGGACTGTATCATACCATATCTTTCCAAAAAATCGGCTTGAACCATTCCGGTTCCTCACTGGGATGGTACGGTACAGGGTGTACCAGCCGGTTCGGGCCGGTACGGAATTTCATGATTTAAGGTGTTGCACATATACAATTGGTAGAATGGGACCTTGTCTATTGGTTGTAATGTGAAACTTGTAGGTTACTTTGATTTCTAAACCCTGGCCCTATGTAAAAATATGATTTTTTTTTTCCCTGATCATATCTCCCTGCCTATGAATATTTTACACTGCTTGGGGTATTCATTGAGTAGCTTATAGTCTGCTAGTTGAAAGTTAAGCCCCACCCCCTGCTCGCCCCTCCTCCGGCACAACCACAACAGAAAAAAAAAAAGAAAAAAGGGAGAAAAAAAAAAAGAAAAAGGAAGAAACACACGGGCGCCCGCCCCACCACCCAGAATCTAAAAAAGAAGAACTTCATTTTTCTAAATTTTGATTCCAATTCTTTATGCCAATCTTTTTTCATTTTTTCTGTTAGTCTTCTAGATTTTTTTTTTTTTTTTTTTTTTTTTTTTTTTTGCCTTATGTTTATGTTTATATTTCACTTTATTTACTATTTGCAATTTGAGATTAATATATGCTCTGACTCTGTTTTTTCTCTCTGATGGAGTAATTTATATATGTTTTCCTTCTGAATAAGATGGCACTAAGTTTTAGTTATGGATTTCTATTAATATTTCCTCTGATGCACTTGTTTTCCAGGTCTCCGCAGAAGAAGGGAAGAGATCGGTTGGTAAGACTAGACGTGTTAGTCACCTTAGTTCATCACCAAAGCAAGGAAAATTGGTTAAACTACAGGAGAACTCTTCTTCAAGTACTGATCTAGTTAGACCAGTGACAGACTCAAATGAAACACTTGTACAGGCTTCTACCACTTGTCCTGGTAACTTGCTAACCAAAAGTAGAAACCGCCGCAAGATAGGTCTACAGAAAGCATGGGCATCGAAGGAGTTTAAGTCCAATGAGAGTACTGTAGGCGATCGTCCTGATAAGTACTTACATCCTGTCAACAGGGTGGTTGATCTCAAGGTTTGGTATATTTTATCTTCTATGATCCAAGTGTTGCTCATAGCTAGAAGTTTTTAACAAAGTCTGATGTTCCTTCTTGCAGGAAAATCTTTCTCACTGCTTGTCTTCTCGAATGTTGCGGAGATGGTGTATGTTTGAATGGTTTTACAGTGCAATAGATTATCCTTGGTTTGCCAAAAGTGAGTTTGTAGAGTACCTAAATCATGTGAGACTGGGCCATGTGCCAAGGCTAACTCGTATCGAGTGGGGTGTGATACGAAGGTATTTTCATATTTCATATTTATGTTTTATTGAGACATGTTTACCTAAATGCTTGTTTGTTCATTATTGCAGTTCTCTTGGAAAGCCACGTAGGTTGTCAAAACAGTTTTTGCAGGAAGAAAGAGAGAAGCTTGAGCAATATCGTGAATCAGTTAGGAAGCATTATGCTGAACTTCGGGCTGGTGTTAGAGAAGGACTCCCAACAGATCTGGCTCAGCCTTTATCAGTTGGGCAACGTGTTATCGCTTGTCATCCCAAAACAAGAGAAATTCATGATGGAAGCATTCTGACTGTTGACCGGAACCGGTGCAGGGTTCAATTTGATCGGCCTGAATTAGGGGTTGAGCTTGTGATGGTAATTGCGTTATAATACAGCTGCTGCTTAGCTAATTAATTTTGTTCCTTATTGTTTTTGGAATCTTTGACCTTGTTATTTATATTTTTGATATTACATCATTAAATTCCCTAATTTGAATTTATTGTTTTATAATTTGATGACAAGCTTGTACTTGTGAAGAGCAGAATATTTGACATAAGCATTTGCTGATTTACATGCACAGATACATAGAGGTATACATAATGTGTGCACACATACATACATGTATGCACGCATACATATATACATTCATACATCTGTCCATGCATTTAGATACATCCTTGATTGGCACCTTAACTCTCTTTTTGGTACAAAAGATGGATTGGAGGAAGGATGGATGAGGCAGAGGATGGATGTTTGGAGTCTCCCATCCATCCTCTCGTGTTTGATGAAATATGGAAGGATGGATAGAAATAATTTTCTTCTCTTTTTGATATTGGAAGAATGAGAGGATGGATGATATTTGTTTGACATTTTTACTAAACTACTCTTTGATAAAAGTATTATTATTTTTATCAATTTATAACATTTATTTATATTGAAGAAGCCAGGACAATATATAAACTAATAATTTTTATAATTTATAATTATATAAAAATTATATAAATATTTAATTTAATTTAATTTCATTAAATAAATAATTTTATAAATTAGTTATATATGAATTGATTTATTCATATATATTAATTATATAAATAACTAATTAATTTATAATTTGATTAAAATAGCTAATTAATCTTATATAAATAATTATATAAATAATTAACTAAAATAGTGAATATGAATGGAAAAATAGAAGACAATTCTAATCATTTCCTTATAGTTTTGGGAATTATTCACTAAAATTAAAATAATCAATAACAAAATTTAGTAGTATAGGTAAAATTATATATATACACACACACACACACACACACACACAAAATGAATGAAAAATTGAAGAAGTGTAAGAGTTTTGTCAAAAAAAAAAATAATGAGGGGTAATTTTGGCAATGCATAAACTCACCTCTCACGTTTTCCCACCATCCATCCTTGGATCCAAATTAATTGGGAGGATGCAAATTGGTGGGCTAAGATGGATGGGTAATCCCTCCTCTTCATCCATCCTAATTTTTTTTTTTTTTTGAACCTAAGGTGGATGGGGGCCATCCATCCTCCCTCTTTTGACCCCAACCAAACATAAGCTAAGTCTTCCATTAAATCTTCATATACCACCTTTTGTAGCTTATATTCATGCCATTTCCTTTTTGCATCTCTCATTCACCACATCTATTGTTTGTTACGTCATCATCGGTTTCTTTTATGTCCAATTCTTGGCTGAGATGCTTCTTAAGTTCAAGGGGATTGTATCTCCAAGATAAAGTAACTCCCTTAGTGTTGATGGTTGGGTTATGGACTTATGGAATGGTAGACCTAGAGATGCAAATTGGGCTGGGCGAGTCCATGGCCATTCAGTCCAGCTTGTACTGTAAGTAGGTTGGGCTAATGTTTCTATGGGCTCGGGTGAGCTTGGGTCTCAAATTTGTGGCCCCATCTAAAATCGAGTCGAGCTTGGGCCAGTGATTTATTAGCATGATAGCCCCACTCATCCTGGCCTGAAATTCGTATAGTATGTACATGTATATTAGATACACACACATACATATATATGACTAAATATTACCTGTCATATAAGTAAATATTACCTGTTTTATAAGTAAAGGGTATTAGCTGTTTTAGGCACCAAAATGTATGTTTCTTGATTTTTTTTATTCTGGTATGGTATGGCACATCTAGGCACAAGAAGACATGCAGGGGCTGGCTGCTGGCTGGTTTGCCCCATGTCAGTGGTGCTTAAACTCTTGGTGCAGAATATCTCAATACTAAAATGGTAGTGTTCTTCTGTTGAAGCAATTGGACTTTCTTAGTTTTCATGATTTGTTTTTGTTCATGATTGTTTACTATTCAAGTGTATTTTGATGCTCTCTTTTTTTTTTTTTTTTTTTTTTTTTTTTTTTTTTTGAAATACTAAGGGTTTGTTTACCAAATGAATGTTTTTGCTGTTTATGGAAAGCAGATTCAATGTGATTTGTGATTTCTGAATTTTATAGCAAGCTCCTGGATATTATATAACTACCTTACTATTTCCAGGACATCGACTGCATGCCACTGAACCCATTGGAAAATATTCCTGAAGCACTTAGAAGACAGAATATTGTTGCGAATAAATTTTGCACCAGCTTTCCAGATACAAAAGTAGAAGATGGATCTAAGGAGTGGAAAATTGGAGGCTCCATGAAGTTTGCTCCAGCTGAGAGCTTAGAGATTACAAATGGGTCTTCTAGTATTGCTTCTTCTAGTTATCCGATGCATACCTTAATGAAGCAGGCAAAGGTTTTTTGCTTTTCATTCTGTATCCTTTTCTGTTTTGAACAGTGATGTTTTATAAAAGAGTATCTTAACGAGGGAAAACCTTTCTGACAGGGGGACACCATTGATGCCATTGTACAGGCTAAAGCTACTGTAAATGAAGTTGCTGTTGCTGCACAACAGGCAATGTACAGTCAACCTTGTACATTGTCACAAATACAAGAACGAGAAGCTGACATAAGAGTCCTTGCAGAGTTGTCACGGGCCCTTGATAAAAAGGTAATGCTTGTTGGTACAATTCCTTGTGTTGGGGTTTCTTACTGGAATATATCCTTCACTACCAAAGTCATATGGAAAATTTACTATTGACCCTAGAAATTTGCAATAAGGCTTGATGGTTGTGAGTCTATGTATAACATTCTGTATGCTGTCATGTTATCTGCTTTTTTCATACTGTAAAACAGGAGATGTTATTGTTATCATCATTGTCAAAGCCTTTGCCCATTGAATTTGGGGTAAGTTATGAAGCAGAAAGCATCCATGTTAGTTGAGAAGGCTCCAAGGATTTGGCAGGTTTTATGACCAGTTCGATCTGATGTCAACCTCTGGAAATTGGTGTGGTATTCTAGGCCAAGGCTATTTAGGCAAGAAAGGTGCTTGTTGTGAAACCTGCCAGTTGGTGGTAGAAGGGTCTTACATAATGGTCGCAATTCAAGTTAATACAACCAATAAGGGACTTTGCAAAATTCACTATAAAGAGCATTGATGTAGACATAAGCATAAAAAACATCTACATATATTGTGGGCTTATGGGTTTATAATTCATGGACACTATAAAGTTCAAAATATGGTTGCAAAACAGAATTTGGAACTGCTCAATACAGTGTACCAGTTTTAAAATGTCGATGAACAAAAAATCCACATCCTTTGCAGACATCTTGCCTATGAATCAACTCTCAAATTAAAAGTTCTAAACTTCTAATGGTATGACACATCTTTCTGATTTTGGGATTACTAAGGCATATGCCAGACTTCTATGAGAAATATATATTTTTAAAATCACTTTAAACCTTGTAGCTTATGTTCAATTTTATAAATTTGACTTTGTAATCCCCCATTTTCAAATTTCCATGTTGCCCATTATATCGACTTGTATCAACATTGGGGTTTGGTCTGGTTCAACAAACTGTGTAGGTACCTATTGACTTGTATCAACATTGGGGTTTGGTTTGGTTCAGCAAACTGTGTGTAGGTACGTAGCGTATACTGCATCTTGTACATGAACAGTATGGGGTCATATTCGGAGATTTGGAATCTTGGTTGTAAGTGTCAAGAGTTGATATTTTACTATCACTGTTTGGTGATTTTAAGTGTGGAGTGTTATGAAGTTTATAGGTGTCCATGTGTCTAGATCACGGTTTGTAACTTGGAACTAGATCCCGTGCTGGCTAACCGGCAAATGAGTTGGTATGCCCCTGTACTGGACTGTATCGGGCTCGAATCAACATGGAAACGAGGGAAAATTGGGGAGTAAAAGAGAGAGAGGGGTGGTGGGCGGGAAGGAAAGGGAGGCTAGCGGAGATGCCGGCGATGGCCACTGGAGGGCCACAGAGGCCCTCAGAGGGCCACCGAGGCCTCCAGGGCTCCTTGGTCCTCTACGAGAGAGATTAGAGAGAGCAGGGGGGGAGAGAATGGAGGGAGGGGAAGGCAACTGGGAGGTTGTTGGAGGGCCATCCAAGTGAAGTCGGCAAACCCATTGCAGGCTTTACTGTGAATCATGTTAGAAAAAATGCATGATGAAACAAGGGTGACCCGCCCCTATTTCAATCTTGTGGCGTCCGTGGGTTGATTTCCACCGTCCAGCGCCCTCCCCGCTGTCTTTCCCTTCCTCAATTTCTCTCCCTCTACCCTCTCTCTTTCTAATTTCTCTCACGGAGGACTGTGGATTCCTGAAGGCCTCGGCAGCTCTTTGGTGGTCTCGTTGGGCCATTGCCGGCCATTCCATCTCCTTCCCTCTCCTCTTCTCTCTTTTCCTCTATTATTTTTTTCCTTGCTCCGTTTTCACCAGCGTTTCCAATCGAACACCCAGATTGCACCGGTTGGCCGTTGGTATGGTTCAGGACACTCCAAACTGTCCAGTTCGGAGCGTTTCAGCATTCCATGGTCCAGATACACCAAAAGCCTAATTTTTAAAGTGTCTAGGTGACACTGTAAGCATTATGTTTGAAGGAATAAAATAACTGCATTCCAGCATAAACAGTTGTGCCATATTTACTTGTTATTAACATATAATGAATGCACCTCTTGAATGTATCATTGTTACAAATTCATTTCTTAGCGTGGCCTTCTCATGCGTACATGATTGCTCTAGTGATTACACCGTGGAAGCAGCTTAGCTTGCTGATTCATGGAAGCATCCCACCCGAGCAATGGAGCAAAGTCCAATGGTTCCTGTGTATACAGGTCAAGTTGTGACTTGCTTGGACTGTTGGATCCTGCTTCATGGCCGGCCTAATGCATCAATTATATTTGTGAATGCAAATATAGTGATCTAAATCACATCCTATGATGGTGGGCCTCCTTGCTTTCTTGAAAGCCCATAGCATATCTTGCTTAATAAAAGAATGATAAGGAGAATAGATTATTTCATCAAGGTGTTTTATCATGCAGTTCCAATAATAGATAGGTATTGGTTATGATTGTTGGCCAAGCTTAGAGTTCATCCTAAGCTTGATGTCTTTAATGTGCAGTGCATGCAGCGGCATTGAGTGCACCATCTTAAAGAGGAAGGCTTGACAAATCTGCCATCCCTGGATGTTAGGCAGAGGACTTGTACCAGACCTACCTTGGACATTTTTTGTGCAAAATCCAGAGAAATCCTTGATGAAACAGAAACCAACTGCGAGATGCGATCAAGTTTATAGTTCAATAGGATAGAAATCAGAAAATTTTTTTTGGACCATTTGGTTCCTATATCGATCAGGGAGTATGGTGTTTTGCATATTTGGATTTGAGAATGGTGATTGTGAGTGGGTTGTGGGAGTGAGAGTAAATAAATACAGAAAGGAACTGATTTGTGGATCTGAAACGTATTATTAGTGTTGACCAGATAAAATAAGGGATCAACTCACAAGTGCTATGACCTTTGTTTCTTATCGTTATGCATTCATTCCTTAGGCTTGTCTGACAGCTGGCCATGTAAACCATTAGCCATTTGATGCCTTTTAAGTTTTGCTTGCCCCAGCACCTCAGTCCATATACTTCTTTTTTGCAGCAGTTGAGAAAGCTTTTAGCCAATGCAGATGTTTCTACTTTAATATTTTGCCATTAAAGTTTATGGCTAACCAATTTGTTGTTTGGTAGGGTAGTTTTCACAATACTATAAGCTATTCCAGTGGCATTTAAATTCAAAAGATCCTATCTAGTTTGTAAACGCTTCTTTTAGAATTTCATAAAAATATACATTTGTAACAGCTGATTGCATATGCTGTGTTTGCTAGATTTATATTGCAAAACGTTTTTGTCCTTTAACTTGCATCTTGTTGCCTGTTGCTTGTGGATTTCTTTCTGTTCTTATTGCTGCTAAATGAGAAAGTCGTTATGAAGAAAATTTTAGGGATTCTTCAAGTTTGTATTACTGAAGTTAGTGAAGATTGGCGAACTACTATGCATTAATGTTTTGTAGGAAGCTTTGCTGATGGAGCTGAGACACATGAATGAAGAAGTTTCTGGAAAGCAAAAGGATGGTGATGCCATTAAAGATTTGGAGCATTTTAGAAAGCAATATGCTATGGTGCTTGTGCAGCTAAGAGATGCCAATGATCAGGTAAGCTTCATTCATGAACCTTACTTGGACTTATGCTACTCATGTTTTTAATTGTACAGTTTTTCTTTTTCCTTTGATTTCTGTTGTCTATATTGCAAAGTCTTTAAGACCAAAAGCTGTTGTCCTTTGTTTTCATCATTAGGTTGCTTCGGCCTTGCTCTCTTTGAGGCAACGCAACACATACCATGGGAATTCAACACATGCATGGGGTAGACCCATTGAGAATTCGGGGGGGCCTGCTGGACCTCCAGACTCTTGCAATCCATCAGCTTTTCTCAATCAGGATTCAGGATCTCATGTAACTGAAATTGTTGAAAGTTCAAGGCGGAAAGCAAGAACGGTAGTTGATGCTGCTGTGCTGGTAGATTTGACTATCACAAGTTCTCTGTTTCAGTTTATTTATGTTTGTCTCTTATGTCGGTTCAGTGTTTAGAACAGAATTCAGTGTTATTCTTAGTCTAACAAACTTAGAACCAATTGTCAGTTTTTGGCCTGTTTTAGATGCTTGCTTTCTGGGAACAAGGTTTCATCCGTAGTTTGTCAAATTTATAGTTCCAAAGAATGTCTAAGAGTGTGTATTTGTCTTTCTCAGGCTATGTGTGCTTTGAAAGAAGGAGAAGATGCTTTTGTTAAGATTGGAGAGGCTTTAGATTCTGTAAACAGCCGCATTTCTGGACCTGGTTCTGGCGTATTTGGAGCGAGGCGTAATTTTTCTGATCCAGGACATGGTGGTTCAGCATATCAAGATCATGCAACATCATGCATGCCTGAGGCAACAGCAAGTCATGCTAGTCTGAAACTACATATTTCTTCTGATTCGGAGATCCAACTTCCATCAGATCTTATTTCATCATGTGTTGCTACATTGTTCATGATACAGGTAAACTCTCTTGGAAATTATTTTATTATTCAACACATGCCCATATAATCTATGGTGGCTGTCATTTGGCTGTATGTTTCAAAATTTTGAAGATTGGTATGTGAAACTCGTCCATCCTTAATCCCTTGTGCTACCTAGAACTCTTAATTGGAACTAAACTTGCCTGCGACTCTTGGTCTTTTCATAATTCTTATATTCCAAGGCACGTTCTAGTGCATAATTTGAAAATTTACACAATAGGTTAAATGAAATACCCTTTGAATCTCCCCTACAGGAGATATAACTAACTGTTACCACTCAAAAATTTCAAATACCCATTTTATTTGATCCAGCATGTAGAAGTATTATCGTAACAAATTTTATGAAGCCATAGATGGTCAATATCAAAATCCTCATTTTTTAAGAGCAATATTGTCATAGCCATTTTTATTTGAGCCCGTTAATACTAGAGTGCTTTTCTTTTGAATTCATTCAAAAAAGTTTTGTATATTTCAGTATATATTTATGTTGTATGTATATGTTAAATGAGATCCAGCAGTGCAAGAACATTAATGCAGAGGGTCCCATTTATTGTCCAATACAAATATTTTTAACTCAATTTAGACACCACAAAGCAGATATACTCTTTCCTATCTGGTAAGTGCCCCGGCATGTATTTGATGATGAAAGAGCATACAATTTTAAGATCCAATTCCAATTGAAATCCGCATTAAGGGTATCAGTATTTTGGAAACTTTGGAGGGCTAACGCATATGGTCGCTTGGAAATGACACGGTATGATATTTGGAAGTTGGAGGTCTTGAACGTTTCTGGACCAATTGACATGTTCCCAAGGATCTAACTCTTGCAAATGTGCCATAGTTATCCACTCTCTGTGTTAAATATTACTAGTACTTTATACATGGATTCTAGTTTTGCTTGATTTCTCTCATTTGACTGGGTCAATGATCCTCGCTGTATATTATTGCCATTTCTATATTAGTATGCAGGTTATTTTGTATACCTTTGGTCTCCTAAATTTTTTAACTGCTGCTGAACAGACCTGCACTGAGAGACAATACCCACCTGCCGAGATTGCGCAGATTCTCGATTCTGCAGTCGCAAGTCTGCAGCCATGTTGTCCGCAGAACCTTCCAATTTACAGGGACATAGAGACATTTATGGGCATCATTAAGAACCAAATGTTGGCACTGATACCAACTCCAAGCATCATACCTCCTGTGGAGGTTCCCATTGTGCAAAAATGAATCCAAATTGTGTTTTGTTTCTCTTATCGGGTTCTGTTTTGCCGTCTTGTTTGTATCGTGATGATACGATGATATGCTCTCTGTATCAGGAAATCAAGTGATGTCCCATTAGATATGCTCTCTATATCAGGAGATCAAGTGGTATCCCATTAAGGCATGTACATAAACACTCTTTGTTGAATTATTTCCTCTCCTGCTGGTTATGCTTTGCCTATGACATTTTCCACTTCACTTCAGTGAGTCAAACGGAACTTTTTAATGGGGTGGTAACACTGTAACAGACAGAGAAGCAAAAGAAGGTAAGACTGCAATTACAGTGCAGAAAATTTTTACACAGCCGGACGCGCATATTATTAGATAATTTAAAGAATGTTGTTTTTTAGAATATAATGTATAGTGAAATCTTATTTTTACCTTTATCAAATCATGTCAAAAAATTGTAATCCAATTACCGAAGGTTTCGTGGGCAAGGCTTTTTCATTCGCCGGGTCGGTTCATGACGCCTCGCAGAGTTGAGATATTTTATCGTCCACACCGGTTGTTACGTGATTCATGCAAATAAACCAACAGCTTACCATACCACGATGGATCAACTTGGTCTGGAAGTTGGTTATCTTTATGCTAATTTGAATTCTTTTGATGATGACCGTGATAATCAATTTCTTTATTATTTTTCATCTGAACTGACTCAAAGTGTGAGTCATTGGCCTCAGAAAAGATTGAGGAACCTTGTAGATTTGTACAAAATAATTTCCGATCTTGTATTAGTGTGTTGTTAATGTTATTTACAAAAAATTATATAGTTCTTTGCAATTCAAGTTCATTATTCCAAAGATTTTACTATGTTTCTTAAGCCCCAAAGGGACTCGAGCGTGTTAGCAATCATGGAATAGCTAAACCACAAATTTGGGAGGATTTGATGCATAAGTGACGCACATTCAATTTTTGTTTTGAAGAAATATTTAAATTTCTATTACTTAAATTTTAATTTTGCAATCCACAATTAGATATGGGTGGCATGAGTTGCTCTCTTTCCACCATTTGTGTCGACAATTTCTTTCCTCCTTTCTTTTATTATTGTTATTTTTTTAAAAAAATTTACACGTGAGAGGCGAACAACTCAAAAATAATCGTGGTGAATAGCTAGAAGCGAAAATACCGAAAGATTCCCCGTTTAATGAACAGTATCTAGGTTGGATAAGCTGGTCCAATCAACATTCTCTATAGAACAAATAATCGTGAACATGTTACTATTCTTGCATCCCAAACCACCATAATAAAAACCATTATCACCTAGCCCTAGCCCAAAGAATGGTGCGGGTACAATTTTTCTAAGCTCCCTGTGTACCCTCTTTTTTCCCCTTCTATTCCACCATGTACAGCAAACTAAAATGAACCGAAACATCGCTCCAGAGACACAACCAGAAAGAAAACAGCTACTACCTAACATGGTTCAAAACCTCACTGGTTTCATCCCCAGGGCCACCATCCATCTCTACTCCGCCACCTCTGCTATACTCTGCAGGGTTGGTCTCCATGGCCGATTCCGATTCCAACGATCAGCATCGCTCTCTTTGGAGAGCTGGCTTAGGAGTAGCTGGATCGACAACCCTTCCATCTCGGCTCGCCGTAATAATTCCTCTAACTGCTTCTTTGTAATCTTAATCGTCACCACCGAAGAAGAAGCTGCTGGCTTGTTCCCCTCTTGGCAGCACGGGGGACTGTCGAACGCCATGTCGTCCATCTCTCCGTCTTCGGATTTTTTTGCTTGTCGATGGTTCGTGAGGCAATTCCCCATTCCGTTTCCCTTCTTCTTTTACCCTTCTCGCTTCTTTCTTTCTTTTCTTCCTATATTCTTTTGCCTTTTTTGGCACAGATGAGGCACAGCTGGCTATTCTGATGTGTTGTATTTATACAAGAGAGGTGGAGAAGAGGGGGGGAGAGAGAGAGAGAGAGTGACGAGAATGCGGAGGGAATGGGTCAGAGAGGTCAACATCAGACGTTGGAAAACAAATGAAAACTTTCTCCAGCGACGTTGGAAAATGAGGGGAAAGACCCAGTCTGCTCTTTCTAGTGTAAGAACTGGTCTACGGTGGCCTTGGCTTGAGTCGCTGAATACCATGACCGGCGTCTTGTCTCGTGGCACCGTTGGATGACTTGGATCGGAGGCTGTTGGATTTTTTTCAGGACATCATTTAAGATGGTATGCCCGCATGATCCTCTGATACCATTTAGGAACCATTTGGAAGTAATTTAGCATGAAAAATTAATTTTTTTGTTAGGTTATCATATTTAATATAAAAAAATAAAAAAATAAAAAATGAATAAATATATTTTTTAAAGAAAAAAAATTTAAATATCATAGATTGATATTTGATAAATTTTTAAATAATAGTAATTTATATTTGACAAAAATATTTCAATAAAATTATATTTATAATTATTTAATTTTATTCTAATATCTTTTAAAATTTATTTAATAAAAAAATTTTATAAAAAAATTAAGATGAAGATGGTATTATGCAAAGGATTATGTGATTATAGTTATCATATAAAAATCAATTAAAGATGATAATATTATTTTAATATTAAAAAATTATTTTATATTGAAGAGTATATTTATAAATTTTACAATATTTTCATATAGGATTACCTTCAATCAAATGTAATAATTCTTTTTCGGTGTCATTTTTTAAAGTAATTTATCTACCAATCAAATATAGTAAAAATTATTTTTTTCCATAATTATTTTTTTAGATAAATAATTTTTATAAATTATCATATTATCATATAATCGAATATATCCGAACCAAACGAATCCTTATAGTAAATTAGGATCTCACCTAAAAAAAATTGGTTAGAAGATATTATTTATATTTTTTGATTCTATATAAGCATCCAGTGCATTGTCAATATGAGATTAAATACACGTTAGCAGCATGATCATCACATATGCCATTTTTTTGTAGAGGTACAACCAATATTCAAAAATGAGCAAAAAAATCTATAGTAGAGTTTTATACTGTAGTCTCAATATGATTGGTCAAATAAGCCACCACTTAATCAGTAATGCTGTTTCCTTCTTTGTAAATGTTTCATCCCAGGAGGCTTTTATTAGATGGACCCCAAAAGAGCGTGAGAGGTGGTTTGATTGTAGTGTTAAAAAAAAAGCTTCACTAACTCAAACATGCGGCTTAAAAAGAGAGGCATTCAACTGACTACAGTAAAGAAAAATCACTCGAAAGAACACTCCTTTTTGAGTTACTAAAGCATTCTTCTCAAGATTGCAGTCAAAGCATCTCTCACGTTCTTGTGTGGTGTCCATCAAACAAAAGCCTCAGTTCCAATTTATCCAATATTTCCCTGAGACATGTCACTGCTCATAGTCTTGGACCAACGTAAGCCAAGGTCATCATAGACCCTTTCCGACCCCAAAACTTCTGACCGGGTCGATGAGTGCTATAGTAACTCAAAAATCAATGGGAGTGGGGGAGATGCCATGGTCTCTGACCGTTGTGTTTGAATTCTTGCTGCTTCGAGGGAAATTTCCCCTAGAGATGGGATCACTTGAGAACTATATATCTTCCATGCGAATAAATAAAAAGCGAGCATCTAAACCTTAACCTCTCTTGGGAGCTGTTATAATAACACCAAAATATTACAGGAGAAGACTTGAACGGTTGACATGCAAGTCTTTTGTTCAAGTTTTCAAGCTTTAATCTGACGTATTATAGTTTGGCATGCATATTGGACCGAGAAGACCTTTTTTTTTTTTTTTCTTTCCTTTTGAATGGGAGACCGAGGAAAACTTCCACGTAAACTGTCTGTAATTTTTTTTATGCAACTAAGACGTACGGATGTTTTGCAATACAAAACAATTTTAATTTAAATTGTTATATTAACATGTAATGAATTGGAGGTGACCAAGTGTTGCAATCGGGGTTTCAAAAATAATTAGCCTCATCGTCGTCGCATGCTTCAACGCATGTGCCCATGCGTTGATAGGATGGTGTGAGACCACACCTCGGCTTGAGCTTGGGATCATTTGGTCCACGTGGCCATGAGAAAGTCCGTACTACACGTGGCACGGAAAAGTCGGAAAAGCTAGTCATCCATGGTTAAAACACCTTTCGCATGATTCTAGAAAGGGACTGTGAAGTACCATGCATAAAATTAGGATGACAATCGGATTGAATCAGATAGGATTAAAAAAAAAAATCAACCTTAATTTAATATATTTATTAAATTAATAATTTGATTTAATTTATTTAATTTATTTATTAATTAAATAGATCAAGTTAGATTAAATAGATCAAGTTAAATAAATTTTTAACTGATCAGATAGATCGAATTAAATGGGATTAAAAATATTTTAAACAAGTTAGATAAATTTTAAATTAATTAAATAGATTAAAAATATTAAATGAATTAAATAGATTAGATATCTAAAATTTAAATTTGATCCAAATATTAAATGGATTAGATGGAACAACCTTTTTACGACTTAAATCCAAATCTACTTATGATGGATCGAATACGAGTCGGATCATATTTTGCCAGCCCTATATAAAATCATAAAATTCAAAACTATTTATATATATTCCCTAGCTATATCAGGGTGAATTAATTTCTTTGCAAGTTTGCATCCGTCCTCAAACCTTAGTTTTCTGGTCCTACTTGATACTAACCCTATCTATGTGATCCAACCCTAGTCATTTGGTCACATCCAATCCCATTTGAGCACACTTTATCTTGCTTGATCATACCTGATCCACCCAATCACAACCAATCCAATCCGATCGTATTAGATTCACTTAATCCTAGCCATCCATTTTCATCCGATCTTGCTCGATCATACCTGATCACACCGAATCTTATTTGGTCTTCTTAGATCGTACTGGATTGCACCAAACTCATCCAAATCGATCCAATCCTATCGAATGTAACTGAATCCTGGCCACCGGATCTCACCCGTTCATGCTTGATCATACTTGACCATGCCCTATTAGGGCCAATAATAGAGAAAGTTCCCTAAGTAATGACAAACTAATTGATGACTAGGAGCCGAATTCTCGAGTTATACTCTTTAACTCCTGGTTGATATTGTTTTCTGCTTGCAATGGAATCCGAAGAATAGCTTTTGTTCAAAACGAACTTGGTGCTGAATTTCTACGAGGTAGCTATCATTTAAAGACTCGTATGAACGTAAGGATGGTGAGAATTGCCTACAAATATTTGGTGTAATACCTAAATCGCTATTCAATTAAGATATTGGCACGTCCTTAAATGTCCACCCAGAGTAGAATCTGCCGATCCTCATACATTCCCAATTCCCAATAGAAGTTTAAGTTACAAGGGTATTGGTTCAAAAACTTTAATTTGCTTTGATTGTTTTTAGATGGAAGCTAGTTTTATACTGAATGAAAGTCCAAGCCCAAAAGGCACCTTCAACAACTACATGGTTAACGTATATCCATACTTCGTATGTTGACGTTTACATTCTGGATGTGCAGAATTTTTATTTTTATTCTTTTTGGTATCTCTGTCTTTCCAACAGGCTACACATACTGTTTGGAAGTTTGCCTGTTTCTCTTCCACTTTCCAGGTTTTTTTTTTTTCCCTCTTTGGTAGAAACGACTTTCCTGTTTCAAATTGTAAACCTATCCTTCCGGCCATTCAGGTGCATGTTTTTATTTATTTATTTGTTCGTACGTGCACCGATTTATTTTAATTGGTATGAATCCTAGTAATCCTCAAAATTAGAATCATTTCGAAGACAATACACACGATCAAATTAGGAGAGGCGATGGGTGGCGGTGCTTCTAATGATGGGACCCTTATGTTTTTTAAAAAATTTCTATTTCTTAATTATGGTCTTGCTTCTTTTTATACTCTTTCTAAACCAAACTACCGACACCATTCAGCTAGATCAATCATGCCCGAGGGTGGCAATTAGATCCGGCTAGATATAAGCTAGCTCAAATGTAGATCAGATCAAAAATTTATCAATTAAAATTTGATTAATTTATTAAATATATTAAATATTTAAATATAAATTTAAGAATGAAAATGGTATGGATAATATCCATCTGAATTTATTTTTAAATCTTAATCAATATAAATATTCATAAAAATTTAAAGATTCGACTAATATTCATATTCGTATCCGTATCCTTATTCATATCCATCAAGAAAAATGAATATACATAATTATCTGATTCATATTCGAATATCCAAATCTATCTATATTTTTATATAATTTTATATAATACTTATTAATTTTTAAGAAAGATATACAACCATATAAGCATATTATTAATTTTTAATTATCCAACTTATATCCATAATTATATCCATATTTTTAATATCTAAATTATATCTATATATATTTAAAATAAATATGGATATAATTTTTTATATCTGAATAATATATATATATATATATATATATATATATATATATATATATATATATATATATATATATATATATGTATTCATATTTATATTCATCAGATAAAATAAATATGGATATGGATATACTGGTATCGGACCCATATCTGATTTGGTTTCAGTTCTAACTGAATCTTATCTATTTATTAAATAGATAATATAATTTGATCCATATTTGTTAAATAGGTCAAATCAAATTAAATGGATCGAACGAGTTAAGTAGATTAAGCACGTCCAATTAAATAGGTCGGAATTAAGTTAAGCATATTTTAAATAGGCTAAATGGATCAATCTGATTATTACATGAGTCAAAATGGATTAAACGGATTAAAGGTCTAAATCTAAACTCAATGCATATAATGAATAGATTTAGATGGCCGGGTTGATCTTTTTGATGATTCAAATCTGTTTATGTAAAATTCAAATATGCTTAAAGTGCATTATTGGAAAGATCGAAATTGGCAGATCTAAGTATAAATTGCCACCTCTAATTAGGCCCTGCTAATCTAGAATATTTGGCCTTTTTTTTTTTTTCTAATTTTAAACAGCTGAGATAAAGATAGAAGAATTTGGACAATGAAAAGCCCCTTCCTCCTCAGTCAATCAACATCAAAGGAAGTGAGGCATCCGCTCCTTGAAAAAGCAAAGAAGAAAAATCTCATTTCTATTATTTAAAATATATTGTTATCCAAGTTTTGAAATAATAAATCTCTTCCTCTTTTGTTGTGGTAGGAAAAAAAATTATTACAGTTAGGATTAACTTCCTGAAGATGATGAAAGAATGCCTTATCTAACCATTTGAAGTAAAAATTATTGCATGCGCTGCATGCATTACCAATCACCAGGGTGCATCATGGTGGACTATCATTGAGATGAGCGAGCAATAAATGAAATCCACAATTGTATGTCTTGATGATTGATGGTGTGCACTGCACTAACATGACTGTGCATAGTGCACGCAACGATTTCTCATTAGAGTGAGGCTTTCTATCATCTACAATTATCAAATTTTCGAGATAACAAAAGACAGAAGATGTATCTTTTGAAGGATCACCTTCTGTTGCACGGGTTCTTCGATGGATCATACAACCATTGCTTTGAGATCTATGCAGCTCGATCAAAGTGCTTGAGAGCTATATAGGACATGATCCAATAGACGAAGTTGCAAAAGAAGATCAATCATTTTTTTGCATGAAAGATATAACTCGAACTCAATAATAAACTCAATTAGAAGGATAATTCATGTTGCTCTCTAAAATATAAGAGTTTATATTTAGTTGGAACTATAAGAGAAAGGATGGATGTGATCGAAAAAAATGGATGGCCTTTATCCATCATTTAGTTCAAAAAAATTTAAAAAAGATGGATGAAAAGGAGGGATTGCCTATCCTTCGTGGCTTACTAATTTGCATTTTTTTAAATTTTGAAGGATATAAAAAAGGATGGATAGAATATATAAAGGATAGATTTCCATGCTGATAAAATCATCCTCTATTAATTTCTAACAAAATTAGCTTGTATTTACTTATACTATTTATCTCGTATTATTAAAATTCATTCATAATTATTTTGATTTGAATGCATAATTTCCATAGTTATAAATAAATCAAATTTTATGCTATTTTTTATTTATATTTAATATTCTTTTATTAACTATTTGCATAAAATTAATTAACTATTTAAACTAAATTATATATTAATTAATTATTATAATTAACATATATAAATACATTTATCCATATATAATTAATTTATATAAATATTTATTAAATAAAATAAATATTAATATTATTGTTAATTATATAATTATAAATTATAAAGATTATAAATTCATAAATTATTTTATTTTTAGTATATATAAATATTATAAAATAATAATAATAATAATAATTTTAATCAAAGAGTAGTCTAGTAGAATTATGATACAAATATTATCTATTTTTTTTAATATTTTTATACTAGATAGAAAAGTATAGAGAATTTCAATCTATTCATGTGGGGTAGGATATATATACATATAGAGAGAGAGGGAGAGAGAGAGATAGATAGACTAGGCTCTG
The DNA here is from genome assembly GCA_006176705.1 of Cocos nucifera. Classification (NCBI taxonomy): domain Eukaryota; kingdom Viridiplantae; phylum Streptophyta; class Magnoliopsida; order Arecales; family Arecaceae; genus Cocos; species Cocos nucifera. The sequence goes on along the minus strand of QRFJ01000104.1, from coordinate 1,012,526 downwards.
ATCAATCGAACCCTAGTTTATATCTGGTCGGATCTTCGATCGTTCGATCAGCGTGCATCTTCGAGTACGCGCCTAAAAAAGCATGCTGGTTGGAAAAAAAATACGGGCGCGCACATGAAAAAATATATAAAAATTTTTTTAAAAGAAATCTAAATCTAAAAAACTAAAAAAATAGAAAAAAAATCTGAACCTGAAAAAAAATTCAAAAAAAAAACTAAAAAGAAAAGAAGGGGCGAAGGCTTTTTTTAATTAATTAAAAAAATAAAAAAGGTAGGTGCCTTCTTTCTTTTTTTTTCAAGATTTTTTTTGAATTTTGAATTTTTTTAATTTGTAGGCCTACCTAAAAAATTTTAGATTTTTTTTTCAGCACTCAGTTCTTATTTTTTTTTCCAGCACAGAAGGTGCCTTCATGTGCCCTGAACGCACCTTCCAAACTAAAAAAATAAAAAATATATTAAAAAAATTAATAAAAAAATAAAAAAAATAATTTTTTTTGAATTTTTTAGACTTTTTTTAAATTTTTTTCCATTTTTTTAAGGCTCAGATTTTTTTCTTTTTTTTTCCAATTTTTTCATATTCAGATTTTTTTCCTGAATTTTTTCATTATTTTTTCAGGCATGCGCTCCCATTTTTTTCAGTCGATGAATTTTTTTAGACGTGCATTCGAAGATGCATGCTGATTGAATGGTCGGAGATCTGATTGGATTTAGGCTGGGTCCCGATCGATTGGAGCCCAATCACCTCTCTCTATATATAGAGAGGTTGACTGGGCTCTGATTGATTGGAGCTCAGCCTTTATTCGATCGGATCTCTCAATCTGTGTATATCTTGGAATGCATGCTTAAAAAGATGCACCGACTGAAAAAAAGAAAATAGGCACGTGCATATGATAAAAAAAAAAATCTGTTGTCTGAAAAAAAATTTAGAAAAAAAAACTTGAAAAAAATTTAGAAAAAAAATTTTAAAAAAAAAATTCAAAAAATAAAAAAAAGCACCTCAAGGCGCTTTTTGTTTTTTCTATTTTTATAATTTTTTAATTCAAAAAAAATCTAAAAAAAGAAAAAAAATGCCTGTAAGCATTTTTTTTAACTTTTTATTTTTTTAAGTATCTTAAAAGTGTCAAAAAAAATAATTTTTTTTTAAAACTTAATAAGCATAGATGCATATTGATCTAATGATTAAAGATTTTATTAGATATAGACTAAAATTTAATCGATCAAAGCTTAATTTATTTGTGTATATATATTCTCGTTCGTTATTCTTCTCCTTTCAATTTATTTTTTTAATTTATTTTCGGTACCGAACGTATGGCATAATGTCGCAAGGTCAACACTTAAAAAAAAGAAAAGGAAAAAAAGTACTTGGTTTCGTGCAGGGAATGAATTGGTTCGGTGTGCTTTGAGAGGTGTACACGACCCGATCCTACGGTCGACGTCCCGATCCCTATACCAATCATTCTTTCGTGCGAAAGATAAAATCCGGACCCGCTCATTAATTGTCCAACATCGAACAGGATCCAGTCATCTAGCCGTTACAGCAATAATTAATTGAAACCGTGCTCGGAGGTTCGAAAAACTGATTCGGGAGAGGAATCGAGGTGGGCCCCATTCCCCTGCAAATACTTCCCCACGCGCCCATCCTCCTTCTCTCACGCCATTTCGTCGCCTAGCGACTTGTTTTCGCTGACGTGGCGCATCGACAGTGCAGAATCCCTGATGGTCATTGCACCGGCCTCGGGTGCCGCTCCCATCCCCACCTTGGATCCCCTTGCCTCGGATACCGAGTTCCCGCACAGCATACAGCCTTCTTCTCCAATGATGCCTGGACGGGTACCAGTATTTTGTTTCAAACATGGGATGGAGTACCATGAATACCCTCCGATCATTTAGGCCAGAATGGATAAGGGATTAGAGACTGCGGTGACGCATAGAGTTGACATGAAACGCATTCAGTTTAGGATGGATTTAATTGAAAGGGCCTAATTTTTATCTAAGTTGGTAAGATTAGGGATGGCAATCTGGTAATCGATCTTTATTTACTCAAGTATAAACCTTCGAATTTATCGGCTAGACCGCGTTCGGCCAAGCTTGACTTGCTAGCCATTTAGTCATATTCAAGTTAAAAACTCTCACTATCGTATTATAATATATAAAATTATTTTTAAAATATATAATAATTTTAAAAATAAAATAAATAAATTATAATTTGAAGTTTGGGCATCTAACAAGAGAGATTTTTCCAAAAAGAATTATAAAAAAATTACTTAAAGATATGTGATTTATATTCATGTTGCTTGTAAAATTGATAACTAAGCAGATTTTTAATGCAAAATTTATTATAATTTATGTCTTTCTTTTAAATTGTTAAAATATAAATTTAATATATTTCTTTAAACCAATTTGACTGTCAAAGCATGTATTTGGAATAATCTTCTATTGCAAATATTAGTAGAATCATATAAGATATAATGAATATGATAGTTTAAGTCAATAATAAAATTTGCAAAAGTTAGTCTATTAAAAAAAATAAATATAATCATATAATTTTAATTAAAATATAAATGTATTATAATTTTACTATATATTAACAATCATAATTTTTATTTATATTTCTACGAAGGATGCCAATTAGCTTAGTTGATAAAATTTACTAGATACTACCGTACTAATATCCCAAACCAAAACTAATTCTAAGTATTCATATTTATATTTTTGTACACTAGCAAATAAGTATACAAAGTGAATGTTTAAGAAAATTAAAATATATGTACGACATAATTTTAGATTCTTCATTTAAAATTTTAGATCTCACTGATGCATGATACTTTTCATAATTTCTGATTATTACCTAAAATAGAATTTTGTTGCTAAAATTTAAAATTTCTGAGTTAGTTTCTTAGAAGAGGAGCCTATTAGGACCATTGGAATTTTAAATGAGAGAAAGTAGTTTCCTTACAAGCTTAAATCACACACATCAAATATTCTCATTACCACCCTTTTAAGATATTAATTTCTATTAATTATTCTTTAACTCAAACCTAATGAACTTATCAGCTTAACCATCTCTGTCAGTTAAAAAAAGTTTTATTAATCAAATCTAAAGATATTATTACTAGTGATTTCTGACAGACTGATTACCGTATGGTTCTCAAATATATGCAACCAAGCAATCCGCATCCAGCTTTGTTTGGCAACTGCTTCCAGTCCCGCGCGCCCTCCCCAAAGTCGGCTAATCCATATCCCTAATTTCCTGCCACGTACGTGCGTGTATTTTTTTGGAAACAATTGTAAGATTCTCTTGCATTTTCCATCTCACCCAATCCGAGTACGTCTCCGGCCCTCCATGCTGCCGCCCTTTACATACGCACACTATCTCTCCGTCCCTGTCTCGTATGATGCTGTCGGAGTTACGCTGTGGAAGAAAGACTATGGCGAGTTCGGCCGCCGGCGGCCGCCTCCCGGTGAGGAACCGGGCGGTGCTCTCCCCCAAAACCCTGGCCTCGCCACCCGAGTACGATCTCCAGACCACCGGGAAGCCCCACTTACGCCGGCGGGTTAGCAACCCGGCATTTCCTTCGGCCGCCGGATCCCGCCCGAGGAAGGGCGGCGCCGCCTCAGGTGGGAGGAGAAGTGGTCCCACCACTCCCCTCCTCCGGTGGAAGTTCGACGACGTGGATCGTTCAGCTAAGCGCCCGCCGGAGTCCTCCGGGAAGCCCCGCCGGAGGGCTAGGACTGCTGCTGGAGCGGCTCCGCCGCCCGTCTCTGTGAGGAAGATCGCTGCCGGGATCTGGCATTTGTGGCCTCCTCAAGTTAGCGGCGGCGGTGGTGGTGGAGGGGAAAGAAGGCGAGCTCGGGTAGCCCTTGAGGTAGGAAACTCCCAGATCTGTTCCTTTTTGAACTGCTTGTCTTTCTAGGGTTTCCTTTTTTCAAAAGAAAGTTCGTGTTTTTATCACACACTTGGTTCAAAATGCCCCTTTTTTTTTAATTTGAAATCATCTAAAACTGCATGACTTCATAAAATTTTTTTCAGACCCTAAGGAAAAAACAAGTATTTTTGCTTCTTATTTTTATATGAATTGAGTGGAATTTGACAGGAATATGCTTAAATTCTTAGCCGATGGCCCATTTGATATTCCTTTGTTTTTGGTTTCAAAACAACCCAGGAAGAAAAATTAGCTAGACTCAATAACGTGTGTGATGAAACCCTTTTGTTGGCTGTAATTGTTTGTAAACTCTTCAGAACTTTTTTTTTTTTTATCTCAAGAAGAATCTTTTAGAGCTTTTGGTAGCAAAGATTCTTTGCTTTCAGAAAGAGTGAAAGTAAAAGCAAGGGCTAGCAGAAATTTTATGCAAATGCTATCTTCAGCATCAATCTCCATGTGGCATTTCACTAATTTGTTGAGAAACAAATACACAAAGAACAACAACAATGACAAACAGGCCCTAAATGCATAAAATCCCTAACCTGTTAAATTTATTTTCTAAATGGGTTGATTTGTTTTTAATTTCATGCCATCGAATCAATCTGGACAAATGCTATCTTATACATACATTCAGTTGTATCAATCCCAGAAGTCTGAAGTCTGAACAGTTGGCAAAATCTTAGAAGTTTACATGTACAATTCAATTGCTTTAAATCCCAACACAAGGTAATTACAAATCTCTGATCCATTCGAAACTAGCAGAGTCTTGGTAGTCACTCTCAAGACATCAAAGATCAACTTGGACTTCATGCGGCCCTACCGATTGTTCTTGATTGTTGGTTGCAGTGTTGGTGGTGTGGTGGTCCATATATTGACAATTTCTTCATCCTTCAAGGATGGTCTAAATGTTGGTCATTTATTGTTTGGATGTTTCTTGCATGCAGCCTGTTCCTGGCCATCTACAAGTCTCATCACTGGGTAAACCTGATAGCACGAATCTCCATACTAAAGCAAAGAATGAGTTGATGAGTCCTATTTCGGTATTGGATCTGAATAATGGCAACACAAACAAGGTAATCGTAGTTTCATGTTAAGACATTGAAATTGATTATTTTTGCTAGTTGCATCTGACCCTTGAGATCATATTTCTGTTTAGCTTAAACCTTCTGCATTGCCTAGCTCTGCTATGGAGAGGGCAACTAAATGGGATCCAGTGAGCTCAAAAGCATCAGATGAGCTCTACCGGTTCTGCGGTCACTTGAATATACTTGAAGACAATCAGATGACTACAGTTTCTGTTGTTTCTACCCTCCAGGCAGAGCTGAAGCAGGCCCGCGACTGCATTAGCGAGCTTGAGACAGAACATCAATTAGCGAAGAAAAAACTTGATCACTTCTCGAGGAAGCTTGCAGAGGAGAAGGCATTGTGGAGGAGCAGAGAGCATGAGAAAGTCCGGGCTATAATTGATGGCATGAAGGATGACCTTAACAGAGAGAGGAAAAACCGACAGCGTATGGAGATTGTGAATTCCAAGCTGGTCAATGAACTTGCGGAGGCTAAGTTATCAGTGAAACGACTCTTGCAAGACTATGAGAAAGAACGGAACGCTCGTGAGCTTATAGAAGAGGTTTGCAATGAACTGGCAAAAGAGATTGAAGAGGGCAGAGCTGTTGTCGAAGCAATGAAGAGGGAATCCATGAAGATCCGAGAGGAAGTGGAAGAGGAGAGGAGGATGTTACAGATGGCTGAGGTATGGCGAGAGGAAAGGGTTCAGATGAAGCTCGTAGATGCAAAGATCACTCTGGAAGACAAGTATTCACAGTTAAGCAAGCTACAAAAGGATATAGAGACTTTCCTGAAAGCACAAACTATTGCAAACTCAGACACTGCAGTGATAGAAGGAGCAGTTTCACTCCAAATAAAAGCCAACTCAATTATGCCTCAAGATATCAAGGGGTTCACTTACCACCCTCCACTTGCTTCGGAGGACATCTGTTCAGTCTTCGAAGAGCACCACCCGAGAGAAGAAATCAATGAAAGAGAGATAGAACCATGCTCTGGATACAGGCCAAAAGATCATGCCTCCAAAATCCACATGGCGAATTCTGAGACTGATGCGTTCTTAGAAAAAGCAACAATGCAGTATGCAAATGGAGCAATAGATATCAATGGTGATAAGGAAGATGATAGTGGCTGGGAAACACTGAGTCATGATGAGGAGCAGAGCTTAAGAAATTCAGCAGAAGGGAGTGATCCATCTGTCAATGGGATTTATGACGAAAGTAATGCTTCATCCACTGGGACAGAATGGGAGGAGAATGGTGATGATGGCAAACCAAATAATGAAATCGGTGATGTTCGAAACGGAAGACACTCAAGAAAAAATGTATCCTCCATGTCCAGGCTTTGGAGATCCTCATGCCCAGATAATGGTGAAAATTGCAAGACAATACCAATTGAATTAACCAATGGAAGGCCGTCGAATGGAAAGAACTCCAATGGAAGCTTTTCTCCTGACAGGGGTTCAGGTGAAGTGTGTCTTAGCCCACCAAGCATAGGTCACTGGAGCTCCCCTGATTCCCTGAATCCTCATTTATCTCGAAAGATGAGAGGATGTATCGAATGGCCACGAGGTGTGCACAAGCATAGCTTGAAGGCGAAGCTTTTGGAGGCGAGGACGGAGAGCCAAAAGATTCAGCTGCGCCATGTCCTCAAACAAAAATTTTAGCATCACCATCACTCTGGAATCCCTGCATCCAACTTATGGTGAGACATCTGATCACCAGAGACTGAATTCAAGCAACAAAGAACATATCTTATAGCATCTTTGGTTTTGGAACTTATGCCATCCAAGCAGACAGTTCTCTTCTTTATTGAGGCAGACTTTGTCAAGATTGGTGAGGTCTATGAAGACTTCTGCTACCATGTTTTATACTGATGCAATGCCATGATTCTCTGGTGGGAGTCCCTTGGCTCTATCAACTGCAACTTTATGGTGTAACCTTATTGCATTAGGCAGTTAATATGGAGTTTTGTTGAATTGTAGCATGTTGTATATGTTGTTAAAGTAGAATAACTAGATTTGCCATGAATATTTATGATGCAATAACACCTTTGCCCCTGTCGAGCCTCTCGACCGGTTAGTTTAAGTGGCTTTTGCTATTTTTAATCATATGTCATTGTGGCCAGAAATTTTGTTGATGGACTTTGGTCCAACAAATGTTTAGATTATCATGCTGCTGGCGGTGGATTTTGCCTATTACCTCTGAAAAAATATTCTACAAGAAGTTTGATGCATACTTATCTGGATATCTTTCTTGACCCTTTTCTGTGCTTTTCCCCGTGTTTGCTGTTGCTACCTTTTGGTCAAGATGGTTTACGGTTACCCATCAGGCGTAAGTTGTCAATTATTGATCATCAAACTAAGGAGATAGCCAAGGCATGTAAGCTGAACTAGAGTTGGCTTCATATCATAGTAAGGAAATAAATCAAAAGACCAAGTGCAGAAGATAGAAAGCGGAAGGAAGTATACGCTACTTCCGGTTCTCTAAAATAGACATTAGAATGGAGAACGGGAATCCCTACTTTGGCTCTATTCCAATATTTAGTTATGCAATAAATTATTGGATCACATTCTTTCAGAATTGGAAATAAATGAATGGTGATTCCACTGTTAAATGGATATAATTTTTACAAGAGTGCGAATAAATGAATTTGTAGTATAAATAATAGCAACGATTATAATATAAAATGACAAAGAATAATATACTTGACAGAAGTCAACTAGTGACAAACATGGTATAAAATTTAAGCAAATAATTAATCAATTTTTAATTTTAAAATATTATTTTATTAGCCAAGCGATGGAATATAAAGTAACTTGCATTGTAATATAATAATAATTGGTACTTAAAAATTATTATGCATGTGTGTGTATATATTTATTAATTAGTAAATGAGCATCATGATATGCATGTTGGAGAAATAATATAATTTAAAATAAATTAGTAAACAACCTTAATAGAAAAATAAATGAAATAAATACTACAAAATTAATTAAGAATTTAAATAATAAATATTGTGAAAAATAATAATAGTATGCCTAATAAAATATTAAAATAATAAAATTAAAAAGAAAATATATTAATCAGAATATAAAATAAGAGTAAAAGTAAAAATAATTATACAAAGTTACAAAAATAAATTATACATGGTAATAGAAATAGAAATTAAAAAAAATAAATATAATTAAGATATATGTGCCTACATTTTTAGATTATATAGATTCCAAATTTAACTTAAAAAGGTGAAATATATAAACAATAAAGAACTTAGGGCCTATTTTTCAGGCTTTTTATTACTTAGTTTCATTTTTAAAATAAAATTATAGAAATTGAGACAAAAATGATGCTTGGTATGCTTGCTTTTGTTATCAATTTTTGTAATTTATTATTTTAGAAAAATAAAAGGAATACTTACTTTTAATATTTTAAAAATAAGAAACTTAATTTTCAGACATCACCATTGATATTGTTTTCAACATCAATCGGTTGTTGTTGCCACCATTGTAGCCACCACTAACATATAATTGCTGCCTTCATTATATTGTCGATGCCTCTACCATCATCATTATTGCTGTTGCCACCGACACTATCATCACTATCTTGACCATACATCATTGTTCTCATTATCAACCATGCCACATTATTGGTGCTAATCAACTATGCCGCATTGTTGGTGCTACCATCGCTATAGATCCATAGTACCACCACTACTATCATCATCATCTTCTCCATGCTATTATCAATCTTACCACCAACACCATTGTTAGTATGGTTAAATATTTCTAATCATGTGACAGCATTAAGAAGGCCACCAATTTGACGGTATTTTGATGATAACATAACATAGGCTATTTTGGATTTAGATTGGTGTAATATTGATTCGAGATGACTATTACTTTGATGTTATAATAGCTTACATCAGCGGGATATCGGTCTACGGTATTTTATCCATTTACATAAGTGATGTCGGCAATCTACCATTCTCACAACCATATCAAATGATTTGATGTCTCAAATGCAACAAAGGCTAAAATTAGGATCCCACTTTAAATTGAGATCGATTTTCTGCCGTCTATTAGCGCTTCAAGCTAAAATCGATTTTTGCCATCCTACCAATCAGCACTTTAAGATGAGATCGATTGAACACCACCTTGCTCGTAAGCACTCAATTCCAAGACTTGATTCCAATCGATATGTTCGTGAGCACTGCTTTACGTTGAGGTTGATTTAGTACCGACATTGCTAATACAACCATATCAGTTTACCATCAATCTGCCGATATAATAGTTGATCTGAGAGAACCCACTACTCTATAGCTATGCACAGCTATCTTTCAGCTATATTATAGCTAATCTCCATGTGAACAAATGACCCATAATTACTATCCAACTGGCTATTCCATTATAACAAACTAACGACTTAACAAATTCTCCAAATGGTCTAAACAAATCTCCTCTATAAATAGAAGGACATGATACCCTTTCTAGAAATAAATCTAAGATCCACAAAGTCAACACTTATTAAAATCTTCTTCTCTCGACTTCCTGACTAAAGAAAGATTATATCCCAACTCTCTTCACCTAAACTTCTTTGTTTTGCTTTCTAATTTTCTATTTTCACTATCTGTTCTCAAAGCTCCAACTGACTTAAATATCGAAAGATCATAAATCAAAGGATACCCCACCGATTACAGGTCAATCCAAAATTTTCATTAACTTAACTTCGATGACTTTGCATTAACCTCTGAAGCCCATCATTGCCTTTGCTGCTATCATCATCACCATATTCCTAAAAAATAGTTCTACGCAAACATATTTATAATTTTAAAATTTAAAACAAAAAATCATTTTTTTCGTTTCTAAAATAAAAAATTAAAAAATTGATGCCATACAGCCGAACTAAATATTTAGCAGTTAATGCCCACGCGGCTAACCCCGGCCAACACCCAGGCAGCCGCCCTCGACAAAACTTATCAAACAACAATGCTACGGTAATCAATCTACACTACAATTCAGATCAGATCGTTTTCTCGGAAGGCACAATTCATGGAGTTTTATGTTATAAGGGATTCGAGCCATATAATGTTAAAATAAACTGAGTCTATTTTGAGTTGATGTGGCAGCCCTCTTATAACTCTTCAACATAAACACAATTTGAAATTTAATTCGGTTAGCGATTTTCTACCTAATCCATCTCTAAGGTAGAGTACAACCCGGCCAGCCCGAACCAATCTGTGTGATTAGCTCAGCGCAAGTTGCACCCGCGATGGAAAGCAAAAATTGAAGCATCGCCAACATGCTTCAACTAATGGAGATCCATGGGGCAGCAAGGCATTAAGAACATTTAAATCTTCTAATATAAATAGGTCTGATCTCCATGAAAATGACAAATGTTTTAACCAAAACATCCAGTAAATCTTTCATTCATGCATAGCATTTCTGAAACATTATTGATTCTCGAATCAAACACCTTAGACTTAATCCACAATTAGCAGAGCAAAATGATTCACTTTAACCAAAACCAAACTACAACCAACTCCCTCTCACCTATTATCAAACATGAAATGCTTGCTGCACCTTCATTAGCAGAACCGATTACATGGTTAATCACTTGAGCAAACATAGCTGGTTAATCACACTGGAACATTTAAAAGAGTTGCATTCTGCTGGTGTATTTTTTTTTTTTTTTCAAACAAGTTTACAACAAAGAGCACATGACTTCTAATTATTAAAACAACAAACTCAATAAAATGAATTTAACCATAAAACCTTTTTTGCCTCTGGCCCAAATAAGAGATCAAAGTAATGAAATGAACGGGCAGGAATAAGTTACAGAGGCTGGTTTTTGTACGAAAGTTCCATAGTTTACCGAAACTCCTGAAAATTAATATGACCTGTAGCTTGGGCATGTTCAACAGCCTCCTGCACGTCCGAAGAAGACAATACAAACAAAATCAACACAAGGTTCAGACATTAAAAAGCAAACGAAGGAAGAGAACAAGCGTGATGAATCTCTGAAAGAAATAGTAACCTTTTGACCAACAACACCAATTTGGCACACCCCGCAACGCAAGGTGAAATTGGCAGTGTCTGTATAATTCCTCTTCCTGAAACATAGCAACATTGGCAAAATTACAAACTATTTACATAATATTTATAGTTCATAAAATTTTAAATATATTGAAGTAACCCAAGAAGTGTCAATGTTTTATCTTCAGAAGTTTAGCATCCAAGCACCAAAAGGAGCAATATAAACAGCCAATTTAACATTCAAAGTGTCACTGAAAGTCGAACCAAGATACACAATTATAGGAATTGCATTACTCATGTTATAAAAAAACAACTGCTCATTTTCCTGCTCTATGGCTGCTCTTGTCTGTTTCAGTCAATCTTTCGAATGTCCAATTATCACCAAGAATTTTTCTAAGTGGTCTTGTAAGATAACTGAGACCCAACAGCTATCTCAAACCCAAGCACTGGAATAATTTGGAGATTATATATGTTCTTGCATGAATTCTGTAACAATCATTAATGGTTGAGTTCACCAGATGTGCATAAAAATATTAAAGTTGCACGCATGGAGTTCGGGTAATTTATCTACAACTCTATGTTGCAATCAGGGTTACCTCGTCCTCAACTATATTGAACAACAGGCTGCCCTTCCAAGGGCACATTATTTTACAAGGAAAATTCAATAGAGCAGAAGTCTTTTGGGCACACTTGTGCTGGCTTGGCCACTTCAGATTCAACCATCCCATGTATTGTACTAATTCTTGGAATTTACACCCATACTCTCGCGCCACATGGCAAGAGAACCATTTGTGTGCACGAAATGGGATTTTCAGGCATTACTTATTTTACGAGACCTAGTCTGGTAACATTTTAGTAATAAGGCAAGATTAGCCAAGAAGCAAATGATGAATGCTTGAAGAGTGTGGCAAATGGGTACAAATATATACAATGCCTAGTATATAACTGGAGCATGTGCCATGTAAGGTTGTCAAAAGCAAAAGGTGCCCTTAAGGCAATAGAACCCCATGCCGCTTGAGGTGCAAGGTGCCAAAAGGTGCTCCCCTAAAAAAAAAAAAAAGACTAAGGCGTTAATTCACGAACAATTAAATAAATGTATTAGATATAAAAGTACTGTTTCTATCCAAAACAACACAAGCATCATGAGATTAATTATTCAAATTTCAACATCCTAAATCATAATTGTCTTTAACATTGGATATAATGCTCCATGTCTTTTAAAACATCACATCGAAACACCACATGCTTTGAAATAGAAGGTAGCAAAAATATGACCACTAGACATCCTAAAATAGCTTCAAAATTCAAATATGATATAATACCACTTTCTAAACCATATTTGATGTTTTTAAACAGAACAAAAACAAAAGTAAATCAAATAACATCTTAGAATAACCTCTAATTTATAAGGGCTCTAATAGACCATGATGCCCCTTAAAGCAAAGTTAACAGAATTTTAAAAGATAGGCCAAAAAAGAGAAAAGAAGATTAATGCTGGACATTGGAGGAGTGCTCACCAGAGTGCCTCTCGTTTTGTCTTGGATGCTAGCCTATGCATTGCCTCAGTAAAGATCCCTCGCTCGAGTGCTATTAAGGCACTCAAGGGTCTCCTTGCCTCGCCTGAGCGCCGAGACAAGTGCCCAAAGCGCCTTTGACAGCACTGGTACCATGGTGGAAACAGCAGCTTAATAATGGAGGGTAGTATTATAGAAGGGAGACCCCATGTCGTGAACTAGATGATCAATCAAAGTGGCCTCTATGGAAGTACTCACCACGGCATAACACTTTGCCTTGGCACACAAATCGGAGACTGTGAGTTGGTTCTAGCATTGCATGAGATGAAAGAATTTTCAAGGAAATAAAGAGACCATGTTTATGACATCAGAAGCCTGGTTGAGATTTTAAAAGGAACATAAAAATCAGGTGCCAAAGAAGAAAGATAAGCGGACACATGATGAAACCACAATGAGAGGGATGAATGCGAAGGATAGCAGCATAGAGAGAAGTCTTGGAACAACAGAGTAACAGCTACATAACCTGCATAGGCGACTACTGAACAAGAGATCTTCAAATAGAGCAGACCCACCAACGATTTCACTAGCATCAGATCAAATAGAGGTTCATCATCATCTGGCATAAGCTTGTGGCAACAATTAATAGGACATGCAGTCTGAGTAAATGCACTGAGCATGTAAAAGTGATATCAGTATTATATTTGCTACGAAGAAGTAAAGGCTTAGGAACCGTAGGTGAATGTCACGTTGAGATTTTAATGCCTATCACAATCTGACTTTAGTGGATGCTTGATTCAAATCTGAAATTGATCTGAGATATATAATACCAATCATCTCCATAGCAGCCTGCTAAAAGAGAGATTCACAGCAGAACTACTACTGATCTCATCTCAGATCTGTATAACAGTAATAATCAACTGTGTTATATCAAAGCAAGCAATAAATTTAATCAAGAAAAAAGTGAAAAATGAAAGATATGTGGAGAAAGAGTAGTTGAAAGAGAATAAGATAAGAAAATAGATAAATTACAATGATACCCCTTCAAGTTTTCGCGATTTGCACTTAACCCCCAAAAGTTCTAATTTTTCAATTAGACCCCAAAAGTTAGGTTTTTGTTGCGATGTAGCCCAACCATCCAGCAGAGGTCTAACTCCGTTAACAGCAATTGTCAAATTACCAATTTACCCTGCTATTTTAAAATTAAAAAAATATCAAAAAATTACAGAGACATCCCTCCAACAATTCGTGATGTTCATTTACATCCCAAAACTTTTAAAAAATTACACTTGACCCCTCCCCTAACTGCTATATCTACAACTGTTTATGAACTTACGTCTAAGATTTGCTGTGGTCCATGAGGTCATCATTGAGCCCTCAACCCAGCAATACAAACAGTAGGCCAAGTCCAAAGAGAGTTGGGAGAAAATTAAAAAGGTGGGGAGATGGGAAGGCTTCTCGCTCTCAAACTCCTCCTGAGGAAGAACCCCATCCCCACCTAGAGATAGGCAATGGGCCGTGCATGGCATGGCACGGTCCAAGTCCATCGGGCTAAAGGTTTAACGGACCGTGCCAGGCATGGCTTGTTTAAACAAAACCTCTGGCTTGGCACGACCATAGGCCCAGGGGTGTCATGCTGTGCCAGGCACCGCCTGTTGGCTCGTGAGGTCTGCACGAGCCTGATGTGCCTAATTGACTCTTTAAAAAAAAAAAATCAATGGCCATTTTTAAAATTTTTACAAAAAAAAACTCCATCGCTGCTCATCCTTTTTATATTTAGTCCCTAACCCTTTCTTTTTAATTTATTAAAAAAATCATTTCTTTAAATTTTAAAAAAAAAATCATTATAGGTCGTGCCTTGGCACGGTCCATCTTAAGGAGGTTGGGTTGTGCCTAGCCCATGAGTCGTGCTAGTCCCGGCCCTTATGGGCCGTGCCGGGCTTGGGCCGCGGGCTGCAAAATCCCAGCCTAGCCCGGCCCCTTTATATGTGTCTTGCCTGGCATGGCTCGTTATTGTAGCAAGTGGGCCGTGCTTGGCACCACCCAATTCATGCCGGGCTGGGCTGTGTGATGGGTGGCCCGGCCCGATGCCCATGTCTATCCCCACCAGCCCATGTCCCTCCCACTGGAGAGAGGACTTCCCAATTTGGCTCCTCACCCTCCCTTCTCTTCCTAAGTCCCATCATCATCCCTTCTCTTGTCTCCTCTTCGACTCCCTCCGCTCATGGTGCTCCAGCGACCACCTCCCTTCTGGTTCATTTGCCTTCCTCACATCACAAGCACTTGCCAAATGGGCGATGGATAAGGGTTGGAGTTGTCATTCTTCTTGACTGCTGCAGCAGTGGCAAAGGTTGGCACCGCCTCCATCTCCTCTCCACCATCCATGGTAGTGGAGGCAGAGCGATCATCCTCTTCTTCCACAGCAGTGTTGTTGAGATCCCACATCCTGGCTTCTTCGCCTCCTAATCTTGCTTGCTCCCCACCATCCTCTACTATCTAGAGGCCAGAGTTTTGGTATTTCATAAAAATCTCACCTTATCTCCTTAACTCACTCCAAAAAGAACCCTCTTTCTTTCTCCTCTCCACCACTCCCCACCTTCTCTCCTTCCATTCCCATCAAAACACCTTAAATACTATAATCCAGCCAATAAAGGCATATTTGGTATTTCTTGTCTTAAGTTATATCACGTCACTGCCATACATTTACGGATCTTGATAGAGATAGATGGCTAGGCCACATTGCAATAAAAAATTCAACTTTTGGGGTCTAGTGGAAAAAAAAAAAAAAATATTTGGGGGGTAAGTGCAAATCGCGAAAACTTGAAGGGGTGTCATTGTAAGTCACCTTAAGAAGAAAGACTATAGAAGAACATAGCAGAAATGTAAGAAAAAAGAAGCGAAGGAGATCTGAGGGCTTTCTTTCTTTCAATAAAAAACTCTACACAATTCTAAGATCCATCATTCAAGCAGCCACAATTCCCTTTCATTGGTACTAACCGGCTAGCCATCCTTCTTCAATTATCACTCAATCAAAAAAAGTAAACAAATCTAAATTGGCGACCAAGAAATCTCAATTTTAATTTGACAAATATGATACCTTTTTTCTCATTTTATAACTCTCCAAAATGGGTTCGGGATAGGACCCTCACATGAAGGACCATTTGATGGTCCCTCACTTGCACGAGCATTAGATCTCCTAAGGGTGGGGGAAGGAGGGTAGTCCGGTCTGATCACGAGAGAGAAACTAATTTAAAGACAAGGTCTTGAGTTCCATTCGCTTCTCCTCTCTCACAAGCTCTCCTCTATTTCACTCAACACCTAAAACCTTAACCATCTTCCCTCCAACAAGGCCCATTTTTCAGTCCCCTCTCCCCTCTAGCAAACCCCATTTTGAGCCCCCTCTCCCTTTGGATGAGGCCCAGCCCAATACCCCCTCCCTTTGATGAGCTCTACTTCGAGCCCACCTCCTTCAATGAATGGCTATTTCGAGCCAACTTTTCATCCACACCAATTCCTACACACATTCTCTCTATTGAGCCCCCACAACCATGCCTCCTTCGACCTCATTGCCCATATCCTCTTTGACGTTGCCTGCTACTTCCTCCTTGAGTCCATTAACATCACCTCCTCCCACAACCTCATCTGCTACTGTGGTGGCGCCTTTGACGGCTACCATGTCTATTATGCCTCCACTACCACCTACTCCATACTCTTATTGCCCAATAATCATAGTCCTGACCCTGCCATTGCCCTTGCATTTGATGAGCCCGCCATCTACACTCTCTTCATTACAACCACATACTCTGCACCTAGCCCATTGCCAACAGCAGCTGTGAGAGGATCTATGATTTCAAGAGCTTCTCCTCCATCACAAGGTAGTGGTTGATGTTCGCAAAGATCTGGACCATTGATTGGATCACGGCCAAATCAAGCATATCCACATGTGAAAAAATATAATGGAGAATGACAATGGACAAGGCGGTGTCAAGAGAGAGGAGGAAGAAGGTTTGTGTGAGTAGAACTGAAGAGTTCCTCTCAATATCCATTTCTTCTCAATATCAGGCCTTACTACCCCAGCATGTATCTTAGAGTGGCTTGGAGGATGTTACACTAGTGCATGTGTACGGAGGACATACCCCCAAGCTCTCTAAAATAGGTAACCAGAAACTTGCAAATTCCTCAGTTAAAGGGGAATCACTGGCTGCATAACAATTCCCTAATTTGACTCCTATGAGAACTCTTAACAGGGAGAGAACTCAGATCCAGGGTGCATCCGGTACCAACCTAAATACATGCCTAGTAGAAACTCTTATTAGATTCTAGAACATCAAAATAGAACCTAACAAAATTTGACCAAATGCACTCAAAACTTAATCCTATTAAAGCCCTTTAGGTTGGCTTTAGCTACACCTATAGACCACTCTACTCCAATACTCCTTAACAAAATGAGTCAGACGAAAATCATATTCTATGATGACAATGTTATTTATGCAGATTAGCAAGATAGAAAGATCATGTAAAAGAGCAAGCAAACAAATTATTGTGCACATATTGAAAACCAGTTGCAAGGATGGAGTGGATAAACAACACAAGAAAAACTCAAGTACCCTATTTTAGACCATAAAAAGTTCAAAGCTGAGGATAAACATGCTACCAAGGATGCTTGAAACCAAGAGGAAAGGCATAAAGAAATGCATTCTTCAAATATAATACCTAGAATAACAATTACTCATCACATGATGGTCAACTTTTTTCTTCTCTCTCTCTTTTTTTTTTCTTGGAAAAATGTTCAAGGTTTGTAGTTAATAGGTTGAAAAACAAAAGGTAGTGCTCCCAGATACCCCCTAGTCCCCTAAAAGCTAGTGAAGGCAAGATATGAATTTAGGTCTCTAGCACAACCACCAATACACTTTACCAGCAAGATATATTGGCAAATTTGGATGGTCATCTTAAAACGGAGCAAAGGTTTTGCTGTCTCACAGAAGCCCACACCTCACTCTCAGGTGAACCCACAAGCCACTAATCATGTTCTAATCACTCAATCAAACAATTAGAGTTAGCTTATTTTGTGGCACAGTTTCCAAGAAACAGAACTTTTCCTAGGACTATGAGGAAAGTGGTCCCAGTTAACAGAATTTTTGGGAGAAAAGAGTGCTCTGGGAATTCATGCCATTAAAATATCATGTCAATTACATGGCACATTTTACTACTACTGGTGGTAATGCACACCTACTAGAAAGACCTTAATGTTGGGCAAATATACATCAATAACAAGAAGTTAGTAAGCTCCTCTAGTAGCTGTTTATCTCAATAAGAATAGTAACACACAGAAAGGAAAATAGTGGTGATATGATCATAAGCATTGAGGGTGACAGAACAATTAATTATAATTGATACTGCCAAAAACGCTGGCTCAACATATGTTCCATTAATACTGACAACTAGAACAGAAATTTGAGATGGCACATTTTATGACTCCGTGAAAAATAATACCTGCTAGAAAGCACTAGAAGGCAGGCAAATATACATCAATAACAGCAAGTCAGTATGCCATCCTTAGCTGTTTATTGCAATTAGAACACTGACAATCAAAGGAAAATAAAGGTGATAAGATCATAATCATCGAGGGTGACAGAATAATCAATAGGAACTAATGTTGCTGAACTAGCTGGGTCAACATATGCCCCTTTAGCATTTAACAACTAGCACAAGAGTCTTAGAAGGGGATGAAGGTAAGGAGCCAATAACGGAAAGATGCAGACAACATTTTTTATTTTCAACCAAGAGGAAGGAGAGAGGAGCAAAAAAAAAAGAAAAGAAGAAAGAGGAAGAGGAGCATGATAGAGAAGATGCTAAAGAAGTTGGCATCTTAAGAAATGGGAGGACAAGAAGGAGATGAAGTTGACAAATCACTAATTGAAGTTTGCAAATGAACATGTGACATTATCAACTGTGGAAGAGGGAATGATACAAGATCCATATGGGATGGTCTGCAATGCATTGGAGCCCTGGAGGACCTAAACTAAGGCTTAAAGTAAGGTTGCTCTAATTTGATTGCTTGCTCTCCTGAACTTGTACAAAGGACAGCAGGATATCCTTGAGATTAAGGGAAAACTAAAATGTCAAATAGATTTGCATTACAATTTCAGTGATGGAATTTCTGTGATGGAGAAGGCTGAGAGGAACCAGGTTCTCAAGGATTTCAAGCTCAACAAAAGGGTCAACAGCTGACTTATATCTGAAATTCAACAAACAGTGCATGTGCAATGGAGATAATGTAACCAAAGTCTAAAGATAACAGAAGAGATCAAGGAGAGGGGAAGGGAGGGGGCGCACGCACGAGAGAGAGAGAGAGAGAGAGAGAGAGAGAGAGAGAGAGAGAGAGAGAAGGGGAGAAAGTAGCCATAAGAAAGAAATCTTTTCTTCAAAACAAACCATGTACAGTGCCTTTTAGTGATCAGCCATAAGACCCTTTTCTTACTAGTTTTCCAAGTAAACTATAACTCTAAGATGCTGTTTGGCATCACTTTCATTTTTTTTTTTCATTTCAGAAATGAAAAATAGAAATTTTGTCTATATCTTATCTTCAGATTTTTAAAAATACAAAAACATTTCACATAGCTAATTATTTTTAAAGAGATAAACATGATGGTGGCAACCAAGATGGTGGTAATGGTGGTGGAGACAATGGAGGTGGTAGTGGTAATGCTAGTAGTAATGGAGGTACTAATGATGTAGCAATGGCAAGATGGTGAGGGTGGTAGTGACAATGGTGGTGGGACAACAAACAATGTGGGGTCGTAGCAATTATAGTGGTGATTGTGTGATAAGGAGTTGGTAGAGGCCGTGTTGGCAGCGGTGGCGTGGTAGCGGCAATGGTTGTAGTGATGGTGGCAGCATCAATAGTGGTGGCAGTGGTGGAGAAGACGACAGTGGTGGTAGCAATGTTAGTAGCAGTAGAAATACAACGAAGGTAAGGTGACGATGATGGTGGAGATGATGACTGCAATAGTGGCAGTGATGGTGGCCATGATGAAGGTGCGTTGGTGGTAGTGGTAAAAGACATGAATTCCTTGTTTTTGGGAATAGTGAAAGCAAAAACTTCTTTCATTTTTCTAGAAATAACAAAAATAAAATTTGAAAAATAGGAAACAAAAATAACAGCACCAAACATTTTTTTTTTTTTTAATCTCGATTTCTATGACTTTATTTTTAAAAATAAAAAATAAAAAAGTGATGCCAAATAGGCCCTTAAGCTAGTAGCAAATCTCCACACGAGTAGCTAAAATATTTCTTGAAATTTGGAATCCCAAATAACCCTATATAAAGACAAGTAAAACAACTAAAAGACAAATCTTGATGAACTTATGGTTTATCCAAATAAACATATATCTAAAGTAGGATTGTTGCATACCAATACTACCTGAAAGAAGTGTCAAAAGCGATCTATAAAATAATCATATAAAAGGCCCGAGAATACAATATAATCTAAGGTAATTATATTTTTTTGTCCATCAAGAAGGAAAAGAGAAGAACACAGCTGGATATGCTTAACCAGTTACATCCCTAGAGAACCATGGAGAACACACGGTAGAAAGTAGCATCCTTACACAATGAGCAAAAACATGATTGCTCCTAATGCTTTAGACTATACATAAGGAAAATGTACATAGATGACCAGGCTGCGAGCTTGGTTTGCTTAGTAGGAGGGAAAAAGTAATAAAACAAGTACAATCACAAAATGACATATGCCTTTTTCATGTAAACATTGCCATGGGAAATTTGATATGAGGTTTCGTTGATGGCTCACCTACTAAAAAAGGCAGATCAAAATATAAGATTGTCAATCATGGAGAAGAGGAAGAGAGGGATAAGCGTATAGACAAGATGCTTGAGAGGTGGCATCTCAAGACATAAGAGGCCTAGAAGGTGATGAAGTTGATGAATCACCATCAAGAAGATATAGATGAGATTGTCAACCATTGAAGAGGTAGTGAGGGTAAAACGGGAGAGGGAGAGAGGGAAGGGTACTTGAAAATTGGCATTCCAAGACACATGTAGACAATGCATAGTAGATAGCATATGAAGAAAATGCCCAAAACATAAAAGCAACTATATACTTACACCCAAAACTGTGCACATGGAAACAGACAGCAGATCTAGCTTAGCAATTGGTCCATTCAATGAGAAGAAAAGCATACAAGTATAATAAAGAAAACGGCTACTAGAATAGATGATGAAGAATTTCAGAAAGAAAAGTAACCAAAATGTAGAGGGAATAGATCAGCAAAAGCACTGAATAGTCTCAAAAATGTGATTGCATTGATTTTCATAATTTCATTCTTGCTGAGCATGTGGGAAGGAGAATTGAGATAAGAGCTAGATCTTGGTAGAGATTGAAGTGCTCTCTCTTAGTAGAGATTGACGAAGGAGGACTGGATTGAAGGAAAATCCTGATTTCCCGGTCCAGGTTCGTCCAGATCTAATCAGATCAAGAGATATATTTCGAAAATTCTTCTCTTGATCTCAATCAGATCTTGATATGTTTCAGATCTGATTCTTATTATTTTAATAAATAAAATAAAATAAGATAAATTAAATCAAATTTAATTTACCTGATTTGGGTAATCCTATTACCCTGTAGATGATCCTGATTGCAGCGGAAGGTTCTGGATCTAGCCACGCAAGCGCCTAGCCTCTACCGATATCCACTAGGGTTGGATCTGGAGATCCTCTTCTTCTCTATCACACCTCCAAAAATCAGATCTGGATCTGATCTGGAGGATCTTCAAAACTCTTTTGAAGATCTGCAGTCGTCCTTTTGCAGCAGCGCAGCCTTCTTGCTTTTGATCGCCTTTCCTTGATCTGAATCACACCAACCTAAATCCAAAACACTTTTGGACGTGGAGAGCAAGGGGAGAAGAGACTATGGCGTGGAGAAGGAGGGGAGAGGCAGCCTTGGGGCATGTCTAATTGCATTAGAATTAGGGTTGGGCGCAGGGTCTTATTTATAGACCTCTTGTGATCCAACTCCTCTTCCTCTCAACCAATCACAACCCTTTGTGAAATCAGATCTAAATCTGATTGGTTGGAATAGAGACCCCTGGATTCCTCCTTAGAGGGCGCCTAAGACCAGTCAAACTGGATTCTTAGTAGAACTCTGATTGGAATCCAAAAGGGAGGTGGAGTCCTTGTCCAACAAGGACTCCTAGGCGCCTCCTACTTGGGCTCACGCCACCCTTGGCGTGCGCCCTTCTCCTTGCCAGGTTCTGGCAGGGGGACAGGCCCCCACCAGCTCTCCAATAGGTGCATGACATGTGGTCAAAAGTCAAAGGGTCAATGGTCAACGTTTGACCAGTCAAAGGTAGACTTTTGACCAAAGTCAAAGAACAAGAAATGGCAGGTGACCAAAAATAGCAGGTAATGTCTTACAAATAAGACAACCTATTCTGACTTGGACAACCTCCAGTCAGACCATATGAAGGCCTCTGATTGAGCACAAACTCCTTTGGCTCAGTCAGGACAACTTATTTATGATAGTAAAAGAAGAACGTTAGGTTCAATCGAGTGCTAGCACGATTTCCTTGAACCTAATTGAATCTCATTCAGATCAATTGAACTAGATCAGTTCAATTGATGATCACCAGATTCAAACCCTTGTTTGTGTGACCCAGTTAGGTTCAGTTCTGTATGGTAATGGGATATGTCATGATCTCTATCATAGACATCATCGAAACTCCTTTCGATGGATCAGAACTCTTCTGATTCGAACAGCTAGAATGATCGATCATCTAAATCATTCTAATTGCTCCCAAAATCCACCAGTGACACCTAGCAGTATATGGTGGCAACCCATCAGAGCTGAATGCGAACCTCTTGGTGCAGCTACCTGTGTGATTAAGTTCTTCTATCTTGAGCCCCGATCAGATTAGGGTTAAGGTGAACTCGTCAAACCCTAGTCTCTGTCATATGATGTAATCATTCGATTCGAGTCCAATGTGAAAATCTAAATAGAAACTCTTTCTATTATTTCACTCTACCATGGCCATGGATTTCTGGACTTGATTCTCATGATCATCATAGGGCTACTCCTCTACCACCGAGGTAGATAGATTCCATCTTGATGCAATCCAGTTCCTACAATGAACATGCTATAGCCAACATACACCTCAGGGTTCCATATGGCTAGGAGACCGAGTAATGGTGTAGTCAAACTATAACACCCTCAAAGGTGAACTGCCGATGCATCTCAGGTCAAAGAACCAGACACACTACTGCAGCATCGAGTCAGTCATTGACGAGAAGGTAGACTTCCCTAATGACTACTCGAGGTGGTCACGCTCAGTGCCCTCGTTCTCTAACGAGTACCTGTACTCTCGCTCCGGTGTCTCCACACCGTAGACTCAAGACTCATCTACTAAAGAGAAGCGATCGTACACCAACCTTCCGGATCAATCACCATCCTCGTGATGATCCTATGGTCGGGAGCTGTTTATGAGTTAATAATGATTATTCATGTCTTAAATTTTCAACTCTTGAAAATATGAATTATCATTACCATTAACTCAAAGGATGTATCACAGACACTAAATACACATATGTGATAGAAAATAACCCATTTTATTGATTATAGTCAAAATTATAATTTTGCCCCTAGAAGTGTATTACAAGTGTCAGCCAATTCTGGCTTCTAGGGCACATATATCTAACAATCTCCCACTTGTCCTAAAGCCAATTGGCTACAAGTCTAAGTCCCATCTTCTCAAGGTGGGCTTCGATCTTTTGTTGTCCCAACGGCTTTGTAAGTGGGTCTGCCACATTATCTGCGGAGTTGACTCTCTTGACCTCAACGTAACCTTTCTCAAGGTAATCGCGGATGAGATGGTATCGCCGCTCAATGTGCTTGGATTTCTGGTGAGACCTCGGCTCCTTAGCAAGGGCTATGGCGCCATTGTTGTCGCAGTAAAGAGGAATGGCATCTGATGGCATTACTCCAATTTCTGCAGCAAACTTCTTGTACCAGAATGCTTCCTTTGCAGCCTCTGATGCAGCTATATATTCTGCTTCCATGGTGGAATCTGCTATCACAGTTTGCTTGGAACTCTTCCAGCTGACAGCTCCACCATTGCACACAAACAGACTTCCAGATGTCGACTTTCGATCATCTATATCATACATGAAGTCCGAGTCTGTGTATCCTTGAACTTGGAGTTCTCCATTACCAAAGACCAACATCATATGGACCTTTGCAGCTTGCAAACCTTGTGATCAGTATCACTGGATGTGAAACCTAGCGGCTGTTCCATATAGATATCTTCCTCAAGATATCCATTTAGGAATGCCGTTTTCACGTCCATTTGCCATATTTCATAATCGAAATAGGCTGCAACAGCAAGCAATGTGCGGATGGATTTTAGCATAGCTACCGGGGAAAAGGTATCCTGATAGTCAATGCCTTCGCGTTGACTATAACCTTTTGCCACCAGTCTAGCCTTGAATGTCTCCACATTCCCATCTGCACCAATCTTTCTCTTGAAGATCCATTTACACCCAATAGGTACTATACCTTCTGGTGGATCTACCAAGGTCCAGACTTGGTTTGAGTGCATCGAGTCGATCTCTGACTTCATTGCCTCAAGCCATTTCTCGGAGTCGATATCTGATATCGCCTCGTTGTAGGTTTTGGGATCATCACCATGAGCACCATTACCTATGAGGAACATTTCCTCTACATCCTCTGAAATAATACCTAAGTATCTTTCAGGGGGACGGGAAAACTCTTTCCGATCTACGAGGTGGAGGAGGTAGTGTTCTTATTGGCTCAACCTGATTTGGTTCCACTTGGTCCTTAGCTCGTTCTGCTTGTGAGACTTTCTCATCAAGCTTAATCTGCTTTCCAATGCCACTATCTTGAATAAACTATTTTTCAAGAAATATGGCATGTCGACTCACAATCACATTGTGGTCTTCTGGAATGTAGAAATAGTATCCTAATGACTCTTTAGGATATCCTATGAATCGAGCTCTAAAGGACCTAAACTCTAACTTGTCCGCTTGTTGTCTTTTGACATGAGCCGGACAACCCCAAATTCTGAGATGACTCAGACTTGGTTTCTTACCGTGCCATATCTCATACGGTGTGGTAGGAACGGTTTTAGAGGGAACCCTATTCAGTAAATAGATTGAAGTTAATAATGAATGTCCCCAAAGAAAATCTGGGAGGTCTGTGAAGCTCATCATGGATCGAACCATATCCAATAGAGTCCGATTTCTCCGTTCTGAAACCCCGTTGAGTTGAGGTGTTCCTGGTGGAGTCCATTGAGAGACTATGCCATTTTCCTTAAGATAGTCTAGGAATTCCCGGCTAAGGTATTCACCTCCTCGATCTGATCGAAGAACCTTAATGGGTTTTCCAGTTTGTTTTTCTACTTCATGTCTGAATTCTTTGAACTTTTCAAAGGCTTCAGACTTGTGTCTCATAAGATACACATACCCATACCTAGACAGATCATCGGTAAAGGTAATGAAGTAGACAAAATTGCCTCTAGCCGGCACATCGAATGGGCCGCACACATCAGTATGTACTAGGGCAAGGAGATCTGTGGCCCTCCCCCATGTCCAACAAAAGGGAGTTTAGTCATTTTGCCTTGAAGACAAGATTCACAAGTTGGATATGACTCAAAAGTCAATGGACTCAATAGCCCATTTTTCTCCAATTTGTTAATCCTATCTTCTGCTATATGACCTAATCTCAGGTGCCATAGATATCTGTCGTTTGGACTATCCCTAGGTCGTTTGGCATTCACGTTTTGCTCGATAGTTAAAACAGGTACATCAATATGCAACTGATAAAGACCATTAACAAGGAAACCATTTGCAATTTTATTTCTTTCATAAAGAATGTTACAATGGTCCTTAAAGAAGGTGATCACATAACCTTC